>PVJD01008092.1:0-76309 GCA_004026545.1 Mormoops blainvillei | reverse complement strand
GAACGTATAGTCATTCACCTTGCTCAATGGGAAAACGCTAAACTTTGACCTCACATGATAAAAAGAACTAGTGATCAGCTAATCAGAAAATTATGAATTGTTTGTTCTCATTCTCTCAGTCACATTTTTACACACTACCACCCCTAATATGTTAAAGAATACACCAACAATAACAAAGAGGCAGAAAAAAAAATACCACGATCTCAAAAGCTGGAATATATCTATGCAAATATGTCTGTATTGGTATGTACATGTAAGCCATTTTAACTTCAATCCTTTTGGCTTTTTCCCTATTTTTAGATAAAAGTGAAAAAGAAAAAAGCACTGATGATTCAAGGGATTAGAGAAGACAGAGAAGTGGCAGTGATAAAACAAAACAGACATTAAATATAAATATGCAAAGTAGATTAGAAACGGTAGAAAAAAGAAAACAGAAGGAATTTGAAGAGTGTAGGAATCAAAAGTAGTGTATTAAAACAAAAAGAGATGTGAAATGATTTATAACTGCAACCTATACTCAGTGCCTCCAAAGGCAACTTCCGTCAGCGAAGCTCAGTTACAAACTGGCTCTATATTTACAAGGACTTAGTCTAAATGAACTACTGGAAGTTCAGAACCTATAGACTTAAGCAAAGTAGAAAGAAACCTGTACAGTGCTATTAAAAACTATGATGACATATTAGTCTTTGTTGTTTTTCTTCCTTCTTATTTACTGTTTTTCTTGATCTCATCACATGTGCCCCCAGATTATAATTCATTATGAGATAACTATAAACTGCACCTAAAAACCAATAACATGTATTAGTTAATATTATTTTAAATATTTATCTAATTATTTACTTAATGTCTACCTTATTCCTAAACTGGGACTATAATGCTGTGCTCTAAGCAATTAGAACTGAACCTGACACAGTATATACAGGGGTGAGCCAGAGTAGGTGCATAGTTGGGAGTACAGGAAACACACAGTTTATTCTTGTATTATTATTTATAATTACTGTATTATTTTCCACATGAACAACTATAAACTACTTTTGCCCCACCCTGTATTCTAGATGTAAGTCTTTTATCAGATATGAGCAATATTTTCTTACAATCTGGTTTTTGCTTCTTTTTTTACTTTTAACAGTGTGTTTAGCAGAACATAAGTTACATTTTGACAAAATCTAATGTATTGATTTTTTTCTATCATGTATTGTACTTTTGGTATTGAATCTAAAACTCATTGATTGCCATATGTAAGGTCACACAGACTTTTCCCCAGTGTTTTCTTCTAGAAGTTATAAATGTTATGTTTTACATTTGGGTCTGTGATCTATTTTGAGTTAATTTTTGTGTAAGGTACGTGGTACTTGTGGAGGTTTTTTGCTTTTGTTTTTGTTTTTTACACATAAACATTCATTTTTTTCCAGCACCATTTGTTGAAAAGGCTATCGTTTCTTCATTAAATTCCCTTTGCACCTTTGTCAAAAATCAGCTGACTGTCTTTGTGTGGGTTAATTTCTGGACTTTCTATTCTGTTCCATTCATCTGTATGTTTGTCCCCTTGTGAAGAGCACAGAGTCTTGACTACTGAATCGTTATAGAAAGTCTTAAAATTGAATAATGTCACTCCTCTAACTTTGCTCATTTATTATAGAATTTTTTATATATCTTTTAGAATTAGTTTGTTTACATCTACAAAAACACCTGCTGGGGTCATATGGGTTTTGGGGTTTTTCTTTGTTTGTTCGTGTGCTTGTTTTTATTTTTGCTGCCTGGCTTGGAATTTTACTCCAGTGTCTGGCTGCCTGATGTATGTATTTTTTTTTTTTTGACATACTTTTCAAAGTAGATACCTTCTTTCTTATTTCAGTAACACTTCCTTTATAACTTTAGAACTCCTCTTTGGGCATTGCAAGTATTGTTACATTCAAGTTATCAACTGCTACACAGTACTATATTTACATATAATTTATGACTATAAATCTTGTCACCTAGATCGATCGCCAATTTTATTCATGAAATTTGCTTCTAAATAGATTGTATTGCTTTTCAAAAATCAAATTTATCCAAAAAAGATTAAAAAATCAGTTTTTTTACACAATATCACAACTCCTTGAGGTATAAGGTTATATTCATGCTTTACAGGTGAAAAGATCTCCAACTGGTTGACTACTTGCCCAAAGAGTCAATCAATTACACCTTATAGGACTTGTATATTTCAGGTTTACACAGCCAGCTCAAACTCAGCATATCCAAAGTGAAATTTATTAATTCATTTTAAAAATCATATTCTCCTTAATCCCCTATCCTGACTGTGGCACGAGCATCTGCATACATATTCAAAACTACTTTTTCAGAACCCCAATTAAACTGGTCTTAGTTTTGTTCATTCTCTCTCTTTAATTGATATATATATATATATATATATATAGAGAGAGAGAGAGAGAGAGAGAGAGAGAGAGAGGCTATATTTGTACACTAATTTTCTTACTCCCCATTGTCAATCGACTTAATTTGTACATATGTAATTAAATGGATGGTGGGGGTGGGAGCCAGGTTTCTTACTGTTGGAGAAGAAAATTACACAAAAGAAAAAAAGGGGGAAGAAAGCTTGAATGAACTGCACTAAAATCAGAGACATTAGTATGAATTTAGGTTTAGCTTAAGATAGAGATGGATAGATACAAAATTACGGTTATGTATGTATTCATCAGTTAGTATACATACATATATTTCCTAGCTTTTTCTTCTTGAATTTGTAAGTAATCACACATAGTAACAATGACCACACCTGGCATCCAGATCTTGGTTTCTAATACCATCTTCCAGTAAAAGGAATCAGGGTTCCTTAGAGCAATGGCTGACTCGGGGATGGGGGTGGGGGGAGGCACATCTCTAAACATCCCTATAAAACATGACCCAGGAGCATCCTGAAGTGACAGAAGTAAGAAAGTGCTCAAAAAGTTAAAAAGCATGAAAACATGTCAAATGGATTGAGAAACCAACTGAAAGAGTGTACAATGGCCAAAGATGGAATGCTCTGAGCAATAAAACAAATAGCATAGTATTAGATTATAAATAAGGATCAAAAAGTCCACATTGACATAAATAAGCAAATAAATGAGGGAGAAGAGACAGCTCTCTAGTACTAAAGAATTTACACAGATAGTCTCCCCCGGAAGAAGCAGAGTTCTGCGAGCCTCCTTTCTTCTCCCTCCTTGAATATGATTTGCTTCAAGAGTAAGAAAGGGGAATGTGGGTAAGTAACTTTACAGTGGACATACATGGCCAGCACCACCTTGACCAGGTGATCAAGATTAGAGCATCATTAGTTCTGAGTCAAGTCGACAACACATAACCTTGAAATAAAGTGGGAAGAATGGCACTTTACTCCTGCACTCTGTCCTAAAAAACCAGTACCTCAGGCTAACAATGAAAAAACTTCAGGAAAACCCAAAGTAAGACATTTTATAAAACAGCTGACCAGTACTCCTGTACACTGTTAAGGCCATCAAAAACAAGGGAAGTCTGAGGTAACAAGTTGAGAAAAACAAGCAAACAAATAAATAATTAATAAATGAACCAGAAATAGTAGGAAAGGAAATAGTGACAATTGAATTTACTAGTAAACATAGAGAAAAGGTTAGAGATTATCTCAGTAAGTGCGGAGAAAAAGAGAGGGATTAAAGTAATTATTGAACAGATAATAAATACGCACAAAAGTACCCCAATGTAAGAATAACCAGATTCTCTAAAATAAACAACCGGAAAAACAGAATAGAAAATCCACAAATCTAAAATTTCCATGAAATAAATAAAAAATCAAACCGTTCTCAAAAAGGTATGCTGTGATTCCAAAAATATTGTTACAGAATAAATAACACACCCTAAGTTCTTCTACTTTAAGAATAAAGAAACACTCCTTCAGGTATCCAGGCAGAAAAAAACGAACCACCCTCAAGGGAGAAAAAGAAATCTGATCGACCACAGACTTCTTTTCAGTTACTCTCAATGTAAGAAAAAAGAGTAAGATTTTTACAATGTTTAGAATGAAAAATACTTAACCCAAGAATTTTATTCATAACCAATTAGAATATAAAGATGATACACAGTCAGTCTGGAGCATGTTAAATCAGAATACGAACCCCTCCTCAAAAAACTGTTTGAAAATGAAATTGTTACCCAGGGATTCCTCACAATAAAAAACTCAGGCATAACAATGACAATTATGATAAAAGTGCCAGTGTTGATTATTCGATCCTTTTAAAGATTACAAATAAAAAACAGGGGGGCACTTTAGCTATAAAATATAACACAACTTTTACAAATATTTTAGAAGTAGGATTTATAAAGAAAAAGAAAATAGAAGTTTAAAACTATTTATTTCATAACGGAAATTCAAATATTGTTTAATTGAAATGCTGCATGTTTCCAAAAACTGAAAAAAAAACTTGACAATTCCAACAACTTAACGTTTTTCAGTCTCTTTTCTTAAATTTAGATGGCTCTTTAGGGGATTAATATATTTTATTGAGAGAAAACATTACACAAAGTTAAAAAATTTCCTCAATTACTGCTCCTACATTCTCATATATTGATAGCACCTACTACGAGTCAGGTACTTTTCAATGCTTATTAAATTGTTTAGTCCTCATAACAACCTCTATAAATCAGGCACTATTTATCCAATTTTTGTAGACCAAAAAACTGAGCCCTAGAGACTGAATGGCCATACAGCTAGGAAGCGGCAGAGCCAAGGTTCAAAGACAGATTTGATTTTGGACTTGGAATCTGTGCTCTTAACCTCTACACTATAATGTCTCTCAAATAAAACAACATGTAGAGAATGACTTGATTTTTATCAAATTATGCATCCATTCTACCACTAACTATCCATCCTTCCTGATAATAGCGTTTAAATATACAAGCAACGAGAAATGTTTGGAATGATATTTCCCCATTAAGATAGTTATTGGGAAGAAGGTAGTTTAGAATTTAGAGAAAATGTTTTGTTTCTTTATTTGTATCTTTTGTTGGGTTTAATGCTTTATAATAAGTCTCTATAAGTCTTCCAAAAAATTAAGTCCTTAGTCTAAGCAAAAAACAAATCATATTACCTCATCACAACTTGAATGCTGTCATGCTAATTATTTAATAACTTACTGTCTCCCTAAGAAGCCATATTTTAATTAGGACTTTACTTGGTCCCCCAAAACCTGGCATATGTTGAGCAGAGGAAACACACAATAAGTATATTGATGGATCATAAAATACTGTATTACTACATCTTATTTATCTTACAAGTAACATTCTAGATGCTATACTGTCTTTTTACCCAAAGTGGGCCCTTTAACATCATTTGCCTCATCTGGGAGCTTGAAAAAAGGCAGAATATCAGGCTCCACTGCAGACCTATTGAATAAAAATCTGAATTTTAACAAGATTCCCCAAGTGACTGGAATCCACATTAAAATTGGTGACCTACTTATTTCCAGAGCATTGTTTCTCTAACTGTGATCCATTATTTACCTATATGAGAATCACTTGGATTGCTTGTTAAACATGTAGATTCTCAGGCTGCATTTCCTTTCAGGTGTCACTAAAGTTTAAAAGCCACAGCTAAAGAAGTAAAATGTAGTGAAGAATAGGAATGAACATACTAAGCTGAGAGCAGTGAAAAGAACCCAGATAGCTGGAATAAATCAAGAAAGTGGTAATAAGAAAGAGGGAAGAAAAGAGAAGTTACAAAGGAAGGCAGAGTGGGCACGACAACAAAACTAAGAAGAAGTAACTGCACTTGAAGTGTTGTGAATTTCTTTTTCTTTTTGTTTTGGCTGGGTTGGGTAAGAGGTGGCGGTGGCAGGGCAGGGGGGGTGTGCGGAGAGAGTGGTAACTGTTATTCCTGACACACAAACTACTACAGCCAAACGTTTTAGGAAGGCTGTGGGAATATGGAATTTACCATAGCAACACACAAGAATCAGTAACATCTCCAAATATGTAACCACTACATAATGCATGCACTTTATAAATGTTTCTAATCTCATGTATAGTTTTAAATGTGTACATACACTTTTAGAGACCTTTCCATGTGCTTCGCTCGTGCAACTGCTTCATCTCTCTCCTCATTAGCTAATTGTAGTCGAGACATAATAGCTTCTTCACGTTCCCTTTGTGCAAAATACACCTCTTCAACCAGAGCTACCAAAACACATAATCCATAATTAGAGAAAATAAAGGAGAAATGCATACCTTTAGCAAAAATAAAAAGCAAAAAAACTTTATTTTATTCACCTAAATTTGTATCGATTAATCGCTTGAGAAAACATTATTTTAAAAATTACTGTAAAATTCAGACATCATTTTATACCCATAAAAGGAAAATCAAAAGGACAAATAATACTGTAAGTTTGTGAAATAAAGGATGTTCTCACATATACTACAGATAGGTATATATATTTCTGCAGCTATCAAGAAGAATTTGACAATGTTTATTACAGTTGAAAATGTGCATAGCCTACAACCTGGCAAATTTGTTCTTTGGTATGTTGTACAGAAACTTTTGCACATGTGCACAAGAAAACATGTATAAAAGTGCTTATCAAACCATTACATAAGAGTAAAAACTTAGAAATGGCCCGAATGTGCAATAACTGGAGGAGAATAAATCCCTACATATTCAAAATGGAACGTTATCCAGCATTTAAAAGGAACCGTGGGCAAATCTCAAAAATGAAATTTTGGCAAAAATACAAAGTTGTAAAGTAAGACAACTCCATTATTTACAGATAGACATGATTAGTAAAAATATTTTTAAAAGCATGGAAATGATAAACAGCAAAGTTAGGATGGTAGTTACCTCAGGAGGATGGTGGAAAGGGAGGAAAGGGATCAGAGAAGAGGAAGCAGGGGCAAAGGTATGGTGCTTTTAGCACCATTCATCGCAAGGGGCACCATTTATATAAATT
Source organism: Mormoops blainvillei (assembly GCA_004026545.1). Taxonomy (NCBI): domain Eukaryota; kingdom Metazoa; phylum Chordata; class Mammalia; order Chiroptera; family Mormoopidae; genus Mormoops; species Mormoops blainvillei. Next base: position 69,356 of record PVJD01008092.1, on the reverse strand, counting down.
CTAATGCAAATGGCATCATCTAGACTTGTGCAGTGCTATAGAGGGACTTTGATGTTATCAGAAATTGTCATTTCTCAAGCATAATTTCTACTTGAAATCTTACATAATTTTAAAAATATCACTGCAAATACCTGGATTACTGAACCAAATGTTATTTATGCTGTCAAACTACAAAATAAACTTAGAAAAGATGTTTAAATGTTCTTTGGGTTCATAAAATATTGGTTTTTTTTTTAAGATTTTATTTATTCTTTAGAGGGGAAGGGAGAGAGAAAGAGAGGGAGAAAAACATCAATGTGCGGTTGCCTCTCATGCGCCCTCTACTGGGAACCTGGCCTGCAACCCAGGCATGTGCTCTGACTGGGAATTGAACCAGTGACCCTTTGCTTTGTAGGCTGGCACTCAATCCACTGAGCAACAAAAGCCAGGGCATAAAATATTGTGTTTCTGCTAGGATCTGTTATATATTAATACACAATTGATCAAAATACTTATTTTGTATTAAATTATACACCGCATAAAAGAAACAAACACTGAGAATAAGTCAACTATGGTCATCTTTCAGTACCCACTGGGGACTGGTTCCGGGATTCCTGTGGATACCAAAATCCTCAGATGCTCAAGTCCCTTATACAAAATGGCATAGTGTTTACATATAACCGATACCTGCGTATATGCCACAGCAGGTATGCCTACACATTACTTCATTCTCATGGATTTGGCACGGTGCTTCACGTATGGCCAGTTCAAGTTTTGCGTTTTGGAAATTTCTGGGGATTTATTTTATTTGAATATTTTTGATCTGTGGTCAGTTGAATGCAAATGCAAAACCTATGGATACTGAGGGCTAACTGTATTACCTTTTGCATAAGAGTATAAAATGGAACATGAAATGGCAAAGAAAAAGCCAAAACCACTTCCAACATGCAGGACCTATGTGAAGGGAAATATTCTTTCATCCATCCATCCATCCGTCCATCCAATATTTATGAAGCTCCTGTGGCAACCAGCCACTGAGTTTCAAGTAATATGGATACCTATTCGTGGTCGAAAAAGTCCTTCTTATCCTGGAGAGAACTATTACAGAGACAGAAAGGAGAGGGGAGGGGAGGAAAACAGGTCAAAATTTAAGTAGGCACATAGGTAGATAAGTAGGTAGGTAGGTAGCTAGCTAGACAGACAGAAAGATAAATAACATATAGTAGTAAAGGCTTCAAAGGAAAATAAGGGTGCATAAGAGAGTGTTTTCACAGATGGGGAATAGACTAAGCAGTCTGTTGGTTTCTTAAAAAAGTTAAACATACACCTATGGCCATTAAGACCCAGGTATTCCACTCGTAAGTATTTATCCAAGAGAAATTAAAGTATGTGTGCATACAAAGACTTGAACACAAATATTCAAAGCATCTTTATAATAGCCAATAACTAGAAACAACCTAAATTTCTATCAACAGATGAATGGATAAACAAACTACATGACAAATTATGGTGAAACAACTGGCTATCTACCTGCTAAAAATCAAATGCTTTTAATTGACAATTTAGGTAAGGTTAAGAGATTGTTGTTATGAACCCAGGTTTTTGGAAGAACCAGTACTTTTCAGCACAACTTTCATAGTTTTTTTTTTTTTTAAGATAGTATTTACTGCTCTGTGGTTATACTATTCTGGTACCATGTATCAATTTATCACAGTATTTTCAAGGAAACTTCTGCCCATAATGTAGTACACAATAATGAGTCTTATTTTCCCTAATTCTATACAATCTCCTTCCAGAAAGGATACTCGTAACGGCTTAGAAAAATCAACATGGTGTATTAGGAAGAATATAGACTTTGAGTCAAATTCAGTGTTATCATACTAAACTTAGGCAGCTTATTTTTGTATACAGTGTATTTATTAAATTATTTTAGTTGCAATTCAGGTGTAGAAAAAAGAGAATACCATCATTTACGGTTGTGAGGAAACAATTAAATGAGATAATAAAGGAAGCTCTTGGCCAAATGAATTCTTAACAAATATTAGTTCCATGTCGTCACTACTGTCATGGCTCTCAACCACAGACTCACAATTTGGCCTCGTTTCTAGACTTATGAAAAAATGTGCTTTTGATTAATGCGGACCATTCATGTATGTTAAAATACTATGCAAAATTCCTCATTTTTCAGCCATGTTCCCTAGCATGCAAAGAATTGTAAACAGGGACTGAAAGAAAAATCACTCAGAACCTATTCTACATTGCATACTGCATGTTATAACACAGTAATTTGTGAAAAAATCATGATATTCTAAGACACTTTTAAATTTTAACAATTAAAACTCTTCTAATTTGTAAATCAGATAGATAAAATGATGCTAAATAGTGATCAAAGTACAGATTAACATGTGCAAGGTCTGTCCAGAAGGTATCCAGCCATGTAATATGAAAAATGGAGACATTTATTGAAGACAATACAAGATACAAGAAACACTGTAAACAGGACAATGATGCCTCAGTCCCCTTCAAAGTAGGCACCATGGGACATCACACAGCTCTCCTAAAAGCCATCTGCTGCCCCTTCGTATTTTTCTGAATGTCATCGATAGTCTGAAATCTCTTCCCTTTCAAAGGTGATTTTAGTTTTGGGAAAAGCCAGAAGTTGCAGGGTGCCAAATATGGGCTGTATAGGGACTGAGTCACCTGAAGGATTTGATGTTTAGCTAAGAAACTCTGCATGAGATGTGATGCATGAGTGGGTGTGTTGTCATGATGAAGCTGCCAATCACCAGTTGCCCACAGCTGTGGCCTTCTGAATCATCCAAATAGTTTCCACTGAGGAATGTTCAGGCTTAATGCAAAATCTGATGCAGATTCATTGCTCTACTCGCTCAGTCATTTTGAATGTGACAGCCACACAGTACTCATGCTCACTAAAGAGCTTCTACCACCCCCATGGACTAGTACAGTGAAGTCGTCATGGTTCACACATGCACATTCCAGTCCACTCTCCTTGGCTGCCAGGTTACGTCGTAAATTGTTCTCATTATATTAACACTGGTGGGACATTCTCCTGACAGACCTTATATATCGCATTACCCTGAAATATTCTGGCAAATGGAAATGGTAAAATACTAAATACTAAATCTCAAATGCTGATAGGCTTCCTATCACTTTTATAAAGTTTGATGAAATCTTTATAAAGTAACATTTAATGCAAGCTATGCTTCACCTCATACACAATAACATTTGATGGAAGGGGTAAGGCTAGCAATATTAGTATAGTTATCGCTCTGCTTAAAGGTAAATGCTTTGCACCAAGGGTTTATTCCTGTATGATAAAATAAAAAAAACATTATTTTTCCCTCTTTAATGCTGTATTAACTCTAAAGATGTAAATAATGTGTGTACTTAATAAAGAAGATAATCCTCTGAGTATTCTAAGGTTAAATTTCAAAATGCCATAAGACACACATAAAATCAGATTATATATTTTATAAATGCCAAGAAATTTTTCCAAAATTAAGATACTATGAATGATAATTTTTAACTATTAGATTTTATGTAATATTTGACTATGAAAGACATGATTCTTTCTAGAATTCAGTACTTTTAAAGGATCAATATGCAACTCTCAAACATTTTTAGTAAAGAAAACTTAATTGTAAACACTGAGCTTTTCCAAGGTGGATGACTATTACAAAGTTCACTAGAAAATCAATATAGCATTTTAGTTGGAATTTGCTCATTAAACACCCACAGCTCTACTGCAAATTATGATGGAATGAATAAAGCAAATACGCATGCTTCTTTCTTTTTATTAAATGTAAAATCTACTGTTAATTGCATCTCGTATGTCATACAAACTTTTGTCCTTAACTATTAAATAGAAGCTTTAACAAAAGTCATTAGAGATTCTCTTTCTTTGACTTGAATAAATTTCAATATTTGTTCAGTAAAGGTTCACAGCAGTTAAATTACATTAACAAATATTATTAGCTACTATGTAAGCCAACCAAGTAAAATACTTATATTGTAGGTAAAACAAATCATTGGGTGTTTACAATAATATTTGGATATCTCCATTTTTAAACATGGTTATCAAATATCCTATAATACTTAGTCAAATTCAAAAAAGATTCAAAGAGGATCACCCCCTACCACCACCACCAAATGCTCAAATTTGTTTAGTAAGCTAATTGTTTTCTAATATGGGCAAGAGTAAATATGAAGAAGCTGAACCATACTAAGTATGAGTTTATTGAGTCAAGACAGAGTACATATTTTCTTAGTGGAACCCAAGTCTATTGACAAACCCATATTGTACACTTCTCAAACTACTTTTAAAATACAGTAGAAGACAGTATATTGTACAACATTCTAGTTTAAACATTGGATCATGATTGTCTAAATAACATAATTTGGAGGACAGACATTTCCTGGGCAAGTGAATCTGTTTGTTAACATCCTCAAGGTAGTTATGTAAATAGGAAAGGCTGAACATAAAGAGAGGAAAGAAGAAATCATTAGGATTTGAACTGGAAACACATAAAATAACCACTGATTGCAATTCATGTTCCAAATTTTTAAGAACAAATATAACACAGATAATAGCTTTGTAAAAGACAGATCTTTACTACATATAAAAGGACGTCACACTGTCTGAATAGCTACTATTGCTACTTTAAATGACATTAAATGCATTCCTTGAAAATATGAGTGTTTTATGAAACCACCAAATATATATTCCAGAACTAAAAACATAACCTTAGGTCTTTTAATTTCCTTAAAAATTCTATCTTTTCTCTCTTTGCATAAACTGATTAATGGGAATTTAAACATAGGTGGCAAATGCCCCACACCAGCAGCAAATTAACCAACCTACTCCAACGTAGTTTCATGCTTCTGTTTTTTTGCATTACAATTCTCGGTTCGAATTTTTACTTCAGAACTTCTTTTAAAAAAGAGATGATTATATTTTTCTAAAATTGGGTTTGAATGTTCAATATTTTATATGATTATTTGGTAAATAACCTTTTCTGATTACAGGCTCATTGTAATGTAAATGTGGAGACAAAAATATCTTATGTAGTTTGTAACATTCTTACATATATTTAAAATAAATGGAATACGTTCCTATATTCTTCAAAAATATAAAATATTTTATATTTTACATGGAATTTTATCATTTGGATATGTCATATTTGATTGAACTAAGATACTCCCAATACAAGATCTTATACTGTTCCCAATTATCCACTATGTAAACAACACTGTAATGAACATCTCTGTAAACAAATCTTTATGTATATAATTAGCTAATTACTTAGGAAAATTCCTAGAAGTATGACTACTACATTAAAAATTGGCATTTTAAGCTTCTAGTATACGCTTTAAAAATTTCTTTGGTAAAGTTGCTATAAATTTTTAAGTCCTTACTTAACACAGTTGATAGATTCTGTGACTTTAAGCAAAACAACAATTAAGGACACCAATTTTACCACAGGCTAACTGATATAAACAAGAGTTAAGTTCCTATGGCAACTCATCAATGTTATAACAAAATGCTATTGAGGACCTATTGTACTTACCAATGGTATAGGAATTGTTAAAGATTAATTAGAAAATTACACAAAACATGTTTAAATAGAAAAACTGTAAAACAAGAGCTTTTTTGCAAAACCCCCAATTCCTACACACAAGTATTTAGTACATACAACTCAAAGATTACATAAGAACACTTTCTAAAAATATGATACTTACATTCAAACATTTAATATATCTCATAATAGAGCTATAATTTTTAATGTGAAAAAGGCTTTTCCCTAAAGTATTATAATTAATGTCAATTATTTTATGCACTTTTAAAATTTTAAGAAATATTTAAATTATTTTCTGCGCAGAATACCTACTATAAATTTTAATAGATGTCAATATGAAAATTCTGAGAAATATATCTGTTACCTAAACTTTTTAGAATTAATTACATATGTGGGAAAAGACTTAAGAATAATTTTTGGGAAAGTTTTCTGTTATTTTTGTTTTAAATGCCCTAATTATTTGATATGCTCTAAAATGCTTAATATTATGCTAAATTCCATAGTAGGCCGTAATTAATAAAACACTGCCAACCAATGGTTACTGCTATGCATACTGGTTTCTCTGTTTCCTCAATGCTTATTTTGTTTTTTCCAGAAAAACACACTGTTTTAGGGAGGGAGGTTATAATATTGGCCATAATCTAGCTTCAAGTATTATTTGACCTGGCACTCATTGTAATCAATCCTGACTCATACCCTGGGAATCTGTAGCCAAAGATAATAATATAATCAACCTCTACCTATCAATATATATCTAGGTACTGTATTTCACAGAGATGGGCTTTTTTTAAAACCTGAAATGACTGCTCATTATTCTTCAGATCCTTTTTCCTTCCAAAATAAAACATATAGCTATAGATATATAGATATATATGTAGTGTTCCATTACAAGTTAACACTGTTAAGGCATTTAAGTGTTAAGACTAAAGGTTATCACCTTTTATTTATGCCCATTATATACAAAGAAAAATGAGATTCCAATGTGTGTTATTTCCTAGAAGTACATATTCTGTTATTTTCTATTGTCCTGATATATACAACTAATTCATTTTGTTCTTCTTAATCATTAAGCCATCAACATCATCTGAGACATGGTACAGGTAACAAATAATTGTTTTTATTAGAGAACAATGTAAAAGTTTTCAATTATACAACAATTTTTATTATTTCCATGTTGTCTTAATACATTTGATATAATGGTATATTACATATCTATACTTTTAACATTTACATGCTAGCCTGAACAGAAAAACTTAAGCACTATGTTTCAGGAATTCTACGTTCTGATGCTTTGGACAATAGAACATAAACAAATTAACATTCTCTGTAATAAAAAGGGCTTGACAATGTTTTTTTGTTTATAAAATATCATTCTAAATTTAGGCATATAGAAAAGAGTTTATGTTTAAAGGAAAGAAAATAGATTAAATGTTTGCAGAAACAATACAGTAAGCTAAGCAAATTATGTACCCACTGAATTATATGTAAAATGTAACTAAGATAGATAGATGGATAGATAGATAGATTTATAAACATAAGACTTAGGAACTAAGGAGTTCTTTTGGCTAAAACCCAATATTGGCCTTATTTCAGTTTAATTGGAAGAGGATCTCAAATTCATCTTCTCCATGAGATATCAGGAACCTGGATTTATCTTTGTACCAAAGGTTAATAAGAAATGTGTCTGCAAAAGTCAAACAGCATTAAATACTAAAAACTGATTATTATTCTACAGGAGTTGCTCTGTCATTCATAATCTCTCCATGCTCCAACCTTCCACAGCTAATCTTTAATGGATGACATGCAAGAAAGAAAAATAACTAACATATAAAGCAGAGACTCTAATGTGAGAAAAAAAAAAAGAAATACACCTTTCAAAGAAATACAAATATTTTAAATATCACAAAAATAACTTACAAAAACTATTTAAATACTCTTCTCTGTAAAATTTAATCATCTGATACTGTCAATGTAATAGAGAAATAAAAATTAAGTAATTTTTTAAAGTTATAACCACATCACTGACTGAAGAGTAAATTAATGAATGCAAATCAGGCCACCCAATACTCTCTCACTATCAAACTCAATTTACGTAATACAAATTTTGAAGTGTTTGTGGTTTGATCATTTTATTTAGATGAGAAGAGATGCTTAGGACGAAGAGTCAATGTCTCTGCTATGCTTCTCCAAAATTCCCCTAGTATTTGAAGGTCATACATGCTAACAATTTTCAAATATTATCCACATATATAATATAATGAGTTAAAACACAGTAAAAGCCCTAAACAGCTACTATGAGACACACTTTTTCCAATGCTAACGAATAGGGGATGAATTCTTCACTTTAGTTTTGTTAAGTAAACACCTACTTACTATATAGTTTGCTCTTATTTTCTTGAAGAGATTAAAAGGAATTTTCATATTTTCAAACTTTCTAAATAATATTTAATCTGAAAGTTACAGAAAACTATAACCTGTGGAGAATAAAATAAAAAATACTTTAAAGCCATTTTTAAACAGAAATGCATATGAATTCATTCTGAAACAAAACATACACAAATAGCTGTGGGACAGTTTTTTATACTGGGTACACATGTCCCTCTTAGATCAGGAAGTCTGGAGAAACAAGATGGTGACATCGTCATCTTATCATAACTACTGCTCACTGAGCGCCTTCAATGGGTTAAGCACTTCATGAACGTTAGCTCACTTAAACGTCACAGCAACCTATAAAGTAGGGCTTAGCCAAAGGTCAGCGAGGCTATCACTTACACAAGAAAAGTGGTGAAAATAATAGAACAAAGGTCCAAACCCGAAGTGTGAGCATTTAACCACCACCTACTGCAAAGGTGTATGGCTAAGAAGTGACTGCTCACAAAAAGAAATGTTTGAAATTACAAATCTGTCCATGTGCTGATGTACATTCGGTGAGTGCCTAACACAGTCCTAGTACATAATGGCCCACGATAAATATTTCTAGTTTGAATTTTTAAAAAGTTAGCACAGTTCCCATGCTTGCCTAATAAAAACAGTATTGATGATGGTGATGTCAATAAAGAGGGGAAGATAAAATGGTCAATCATTTGAGATTTTTAGCATGATAAAGGATACAACTCAGTTTCAAACTCTCATGACATCACATCAGAGTGACAGAATTTACATCATGTAAAAAACCATCAGGAAAGCAAAGCAAATAGGATTCATGCTATTAAAAAAGTCTACATAAAGTTTTATCGTAGGTACACCTTAAAGCCCAAATCCTTTGTACCCTATTTCTTTTATTTCAGATTTCACATGTAAGTAAAATGCTCTGGTGCTAATAAATGAATATGCACCAATTTCCTCATCATCTAATCCTTTGTTTCCAAGTTTCTCTCCTTTTTTAAAATAAACAATGAACCATGAATTTTAACTAAAAGCTAAACAAAACAAAAATCTTTTCAAGATTTCAGACATTATTAAAGGGTTAAGTATTTAATAAAGAAAAAATCTAATATTAATATTAGCTACAATTTACTAAGTATCATACCAGTTATATACTAGGTACTTTTATATATTTCTTTAGCCCTTAAAATAATCTGGTAAATTAGTTAATATTCACATTTTACATGGGAAAAAGCAAATCTGGAGAGGTCATTAAGTAATTTGCCCAAAGTCAATCCATTTTAAGTCAAAGCTGTGATTTGAACTTGGGTCAGTCCGATTCCAAGGCTTTTGGCGTTTCCATTACTTCATTCTGCCTCACTCAGAGCTGAGCACCTTTTGTTTTAGGTGATTTCGAATAGTCTCATACCAGATTCTTATTCTTTTGTTATACAATCAGCTGAGAAGATGATTAATGCATACATAAGTTATATAATATACATAAAGACAGACAAAAAACGGGACAAATCTGAAACAGTAAAAAAATGGCATGGGTAAAATGGCAAGATTTGATCACAGCCATCATATGAGTTTCATAAAGTTTTGCTGTATTTGGTTCTTTATGTGTCAACCTTATCACAGGAATTATTTTAAGATTAGAAACCAAGTATCTTTTTAAGAAATCGCATCTTTTAAAAGTAACATTAACTTTTTTCTAAAACAAAATCTAATCCATGCTCACTGAAGAGAATCTGAACAGGCAGAAAACTGTTAAATGAAACATTAATACATCCATTAATACTATCAAAATTTGCCTCATTTTATAAAATGTTTGTGTATATATATATATAAGCATTATATAAATATGTGTTTATATAATAAACATGTTTAATATACACATTTAAATACATATTTTATACACACACACACACACATATATATATATCCTAAAAATTATACCATACAGTCCTGATTGGTGTGGCTCAGTTGGCTGGGTGTTGATCAGCAAAGTGAAAGGTCACCAGTTCATTTTCTGTCAAGGCACAGGCCTGAACTGCAGGGGTTTGGACCCGTCAGGGCAACAGAATGATATCTCTCACAACTGATGTTTCTCTCCCCCTCTTTTCTCCATCCCTTCCCTTCTAAAATAAATAAAATCTTAAAAAAAAAAAATCTAAGCACAGTTTTCCCCTACTTCTTTCACTTAATACTGTCATAAAGATCTTCCCATATCATCCTTCTATAGAAGTTATTTTAATTATTACATGTCTTTAAGCACAAATGTCCCTTAATTTATTCAACCATTTCCTTATTACTCTTTTGATTTTAATTCTTGTGCTGTCATAACTAGGACTCATATGAGAATCCTTACATGTAAGTCTTTATATTTTATGTATCAAAAGGAAATGGTTTCTATTTTCTTGAGTACCTAAATTTTATTAACATTTTATTTGGAAAATCTATCAACATATATTTGTATTCTATTTGCGATTTCTTAAAAATTTTTTTTAAATATACTTGATTATGCTATTTTATTGATTATGCTATTACAGTTGTCCCAATTTTTCCTCTTTTGCATCTTTCTACCTGGCAACCTCCCAATCCCTCCAGGAATTGCCCCCCTCCTTAGGTTCATGTCCATGGATCACACATGTAAGTTCTTTGGCTATCCACTTCCTGTCGTGTTCTTAACATCCCCCTATTTGTATCTACCAATTTGTACTTCTTAATCCCTGCACCTTTTCCCCAATTCTCCCCTTCCCCCTTCTCCCTCCCAGCTGACAACCCTCCAAATGATCTCCATATCTATGATTCTATTTCTATTCTGCTTGTCTGCTTAGTATGTTTTTTAGATTTAGTTGTTGATAGTTGTGAATTTATTGCCATTTTAATGTTCATAGTTTTGATTTTCTTCTTTTTCTTATATAATTTCTTTTAACATTTCGTATAATAATGACTTGGTGATGATGAACTTCTTCACTTTTACCTTGTCTGGGAAGCACTTTATCTGCCCTTGCATTCTAAATGAAAGTTTTGCCAGATGAAGTAACCTAGGTTATAGGTCCTTGCTTTTCATGACTTTGGATACTTCTTGCCACTTCCTTCTAGCCTGCAAAATTTCTTTTGAGAAATCAGCTGACAGTCTTATGGGAACTCCCTTGCAGGTAACTAACTGCTTTTTTTCTTGCTACTTTTAAGATTCTCTCTTTATCTTTTAATCTTTGGCATTTTAATTATGATGTGTCTTGGTATGGTCCTCTTTGTCGCCATCTTGTTTGGGACTCTCTGTGCTTACTGGGCTTGTATGTCTATTTCCTTCAACAAATTAGGGAAGTTTTCTTTCATTATTTTTCAAATAAGTTTTCAATGTCTTGCTCTTCCTCTTCTCCTTCTGGCACCCCTATGGTTCGAATGTTGGCATGTTTCAAGATGTCCCAGAGGTTCCTTAGACTATCTTCATTTTTTTAAATTCTTTTTTCTTGCTGTTCTAATATTTCTTACTTCCTTATGTTTCAAATCGTTGATTTGATTCTTGGCACATTCCCTCCACTGTTGGTTCTCTGTAGATTTTTATTTATTTCAATTAATGTAACTTTCATTTCTACCTGAGTCTTTTTTATGCTGTTGTACTACCCAATGAGTTCTCTGAGCACCCTGATGACCAGTGTTTTGAACTCTGCATCTGATAGGTTGCTTATCTTCATTTTGTTTAGCTCCTTTTCTGGAGTTTTGTTCTATTCTTTCACTTGGGCCATACTTCTTTGTCTTCTCATTTTGGCAGTCTCCCTGTTTGTTATGTGTATTAGGTAGAGCTGCTTTGACTCCCTGTTTTGGTAGCATGACCTATTGTAGAAAAGCGCACCTGTAAGTTGTGGGGCGTGGAGCCTTAGGTGATTGCCAGACTGGGGCCACCCGTGTCACTACTCCATGGCTGTGTGTTGGGGAGGGCTCAAGAGGTGACAATGTTGCTACTGGCCTCTGGAGTTCTTACCAGAAGGAAGCTGACTCCTGGCACTTGGTCTAGTGCCAGTCACCTCAATTTCTCCCTGTATGCCACTGTTGCCCTTCCACTTGTTGCCCAGGTGCTGAATCCCAGAGGGATAGAGTCTGCTTAAGTTTCAAGCCCATCGTGGGCCCTTTGAGAGGAGTCTCTTGAGATCTTGCAATTTCTTCTGCCACCTCAACCCCCACTGGTATTTACAGTCAGAACTTTTGGGGACCTATATTTTTGGTGACAAAACCCTGGGCTGAGTGGTCTTGTCTGGGACTGGGATTCCTCACTCCTGAGGTACATCTCCCCGCCCCAATTCCAATTTTTATCCATCACACATGGATATGGCACTGTCTGTTTCAGGTTAACATGTCTCTCTGCACCTCTCCTCATCTCCGGCCCTCCCACGCATCTTGATGAGTGTAGCTTCTTTAAATCCTTGGTTGTTGGGCTTCCATTCAGCTCGATTTTATGATGGTCCTGGGTGATATTTGTAGTCTAGTAGTAATTTTTGTGCAAGGAGATGAGGCGTGTTTATCTATACCTCCATCTTGTCCAGAAGTCCTCTACTTGCAATTTATAATGTGTAATTCATGATGTTTTTGCATGTATTTTTGTAATGTGAAATATCTTGACTACTTAAACATTTATATTCTGCTTAAGTACATTATAATACTTAAATACGTGTTCATTATTTGTAATATACTTTACCAAATACACTTTTTATTTCAAATATAAAAATGAGCAGTGACAAAAACAAACATCCATGCTTATGTGGATTATTGTTCTTTCACATTACATTAAATAAAACATGTAATCATAGTCTTATAGTGTTTCTCTTTTTATTTAGGTGATCACATAGCTGTTTCTGTCATGGTGTTTTGCTTTTTGACCTCTCTTATTATTTACATTATTTACCAGGTAGAAGATAAGCTATTTAAAACTGATAATGAAAAAGTATGAAAACATTTATGAGTCTACCGAGGGTCAGTTAATAAATTTCTTTCAAACCAATGAATTTCTTAAGCAATTCAGATATTTTATTTTCACATATTACAATAAAAATTCTCTCTAATGTCATAGTATTTTAAATTTTTTCAATAAAATAGAACTGAAATATTAAAAGTTAAGGATACATTCTGAAAATTTACACTTTAAAAACTAAGTGGTTAGCCATCTATTTTAACTAGATTGCTTTGTTCAGAAAACTATATAACACTGTTATTTTTATCAATTTACGAGGCTATGAAAGATTACAAAATGTGTTTCTAATGTTTAACATGTACTAAAAAAATTTATCCTTAATGATGTATGTTTGAATAATAAGAATCATAAAGCAATCGAGTTTTTTCCATTTTATGCATGCATGATTCATAATTTAGGCAAAAGAAACAATTAAATATATACCAATATAAAATTATTTAAAGTATATTAGTAGCTGCATTATATAAAAGTTTAAAGAGTAAGTAACATCGCTTAATGAGTTTATCCCTCCAAGAAATAAATGAGCTTTGAAGACATTTTAGTTCATGATTTTCAGTAAGTCACAATGGCCTCAATCTTACTAAATTACTTCTGTAAGAAACATGCAAAATTAAATTATGATGCAAACACCTTAAAACAAATGTACTTCTTATAATAGCAACAGTATAAATATTTGATTATAAAAAGCCAAGAAACTTTCAAATTGTTCTAAATTTACATGTGAATTATTCATTTTTATTACACTGTTAATTTTCCTTAAAATATATTACTCTCATTTTACCCCACTTAAAAAACCATGGCAGTTTAATATTAACAGGAAAGCAACCATCTGGTATTTAGCTGGAATATTTATTTATGGTTATTTTGGCTATATTTTTGTAGTGATGTTAGTCCTATTTTATACAGTGATATTTTGAAGACAGGCTATATCTGCTAATGTCTCTGACCTAAAATAACATATTCTTTCATATATGAAACCAAGGTTAAGTGGCTCGTAGGATATGAGTATTTCTTCGAACCAATCACAAAATATAATTTTCCTTAAAATCACTGTAACTGATATAAAAATGTTAAAATAAGTAATCCTCTGAATGTTAATTGCTATTATTCTACAAAATTTTTTTCCTTAACACACTAGAACAGTGTGAGGAAGAGAGTCACAGTAACATATATGTAAATGTATGAGAGAGCATAACTATTGAGAATCATGTGATATCTGTAATATATCACAGACTAGTTTAAAAATTTTCTCCTTGCAAAGATCTGTAAGTAAAGATAGACTCCAAACCATATTTAAGGCAGTCATTTATAGTCCTAACTTTGGCAACCTTTCACTTTAATCTTCTCAGAGAAAACATGATCTCTATTATCATCCATATTATCAGATAAAGACTTATTAATTGCACAAAACAGGTTTTAAATCAAATGTAGGTTTCCACTGGCAATGAATATATGACTATCGCCATACAAAGGAGAAGTATTTCCTCTCCACAAGCTAAAACAGTAAGTGGTATTTGAACTGCTGGTTGAAAGGTAGAGGCACACTGGTAATCATCATTTCCCCTTGTTTGTTCAGGCCCTTCCAACAAAACAAACAACCTTTTTGTGATTGGATTGACATGGTGTTAACAATGCATTTAATGCCCAAATCAGTATGAATACAGGTAAAGCTCTCACTAATACCAGAGCCAGGATGTTAAAGCCACCTATTTTCTAAGCAGCCAAAAAAAAAAAAAAAAAAAAAAAAGACAGAGCTTCTCCTCCTTTGGCAAACAGCTAGTATGCTAAATATTTATCAAGCCACATCATATAATAACCTTGTGCACATTTCTTTAGGCCATATGTTAAAACTCATCTACCATACCTGCTGTCTTTTCAGCAATTTGAGCTTCTGTTGCTTTCTCTTGGAGTTCCACTTTAAGCTTTAGTTTTCTATGTTCTTTATCTTCTTTAGACAGTTTTTCTTGAAGCTTATAAACACATTGAAAAAAAAACAGATTCTTATCTGACAAATTTATTGCACAAACACATAATTCTAGGGATTTAAAAAACCCACAATATGTAAGGTTTTAAGTCATTTTATAAAGTAATAATTACTTGTAATGTCATAGAAATTGTAAAAACATTTGATATACACTTTATTTATGTGTGTGTGTAGGCAAATGAAATTAAAGAGGGAGCGATATAATTATTCAACATAACTATGGCAAAAAGCTATCTGATCTGTTCCATTGTCTTAAAGCCAATGAATTGGGGTGGACTATTCTAAAAATATAATGGACAGCACAGCTTTACAGTTTCAGTATTCTCTTAGTATTTCTAATATTTTGAAACAAATTTAATTAAGATAATAATCTCAGTATCTAAAATAAATCACCCTTTGAAAATGCTATCCTGACATATTTCATTTAAATTGGCACTGGCACCTGACTCATAATTGGCAGGTAATAAAAAACTGGTAAATGAAAGTACAGAATATATTTCCAGCTCTCATACAGAATCCCTCCAAATGCTTTTTTTTTTCTCCTCCCTCAGTTTTTGTCATTTGTGTTGTTTTCCATCACATATGATCAACGTTTCCTAATAACACGCTTCAATTTGATTAGGTCAACAACTAGAATATTAAAATCAGACTAGTATGTAGAGGTTAAAAAAAGAAGGCATACAAAAATGAATGTTATTTAATGCTCAAAGTAATGTAACTAGAAATGGAGTCAGAAAAGTTAAAACATTACAGAACAAATTGGATTGGACAAAATGCAGTTGTGTAAGATAAGGTGAATGAAAATGTTGCCAAGCATTGCTACTTTAAAGTTTAATTACATATATTATTGTGGTAAAATATAGTGTAAAAATATGAATAAAAAAGGATAAGTAGTTAAGAGACTAATATGAAACCAGTGCATTAAATTTCTCTTTCTCCAAACTACTGAAATAAAGTTTTACCACAGTAAAACCTGAATTAATTTTTTTTAAATGTACTTACTTGAGGTACCATAGATTTAGGAGAAAGGGAAGCGAAATCACAGGCCAGAGAGGCAGGTAACCAAAGAAACAGCTTTCCATAGACAATTTCTCAATTCAATCCGACCCTGACAGGATGATATGGCAACAATACAGAGCTACTGCTAAAGGGTTAAAGTACACAAAACGGAATTACAATGGACAACGAAGCAAATTTAGAAGATCAACAGCTAAAAGTATACTGTACAATTTTCACATTTTCTATAAGGTACCTTTTTATTGCTTGCTCTGAGAATGTCCAACTCTGTTTGAAGAAATGCTATGGTCTTCTCTTTATTTAAGTCTGAAGTCGCTTCACAAGGAATCATATATTCATAATGCAAATCATTATTTGTATGTTCCATAATGCTGTAATAAAGAAAACTATTACACAAGAAAAACATTATTTCTACTATACAGGGTCTATAAATTTTATACTTCAAATGGGGGAAGATAAATTAAATTTTAACAATAAATATATAAAGTTACTTAATTTAAAATTTCTCTTGTGTACTAAGAAAATCTTATGTATAAAAAGAATAAACATATCAGTTTCATAGAGGTGCTACTCTATCAACTGATAAAGGTAAATCTGTGGAAAGTATTTAGTAACATCTAAAAAGGCTCGTGGTTCATTGTATTTACAGAATTCAGGTTTTAGGGGTTGTGAATATTAATTCAATTTGTACTTTTGGTCAGGATTAGGCCCATTTCTCACTTCTCTGAAAGTGGGAACTGTTTCAATTTGGTTAACAGTATATTTTTAGGATTAAATTTAAAACATTAAAAATAAAACCCTTTTCCTGTAACATTTAAGGGTAAGCAAAAATTTTTTTTGACATTTCGCATGTTATTTGAGAAAAGTATCAACTTATTAGCAAGTAGTATACGGTAAGACAAGGGAAAAGACATGGGCTATTTTTGAAGGCATTATATTATATCATTAAGTATAGATACATCTTAGAGTCTCTAAGAAGAAATTACAGTGAAGCCTGGGGCAGTCGGCGCAGCTCTACTCACCACGCGCATCTTCTCCTGCACTCGTTCGAGATAGCTCACACTCTGGCTTCAGCTCAATCTCAACTACTTATTTTCCCATTTGGTTATAAAATGGTTATCATCTTTTCATTCAGCCCTACCCATTTTCCCCAAAAGGGTATTCCAATCTGTACTCCAGTAAGAATATAACTCATTGCTAAGCAGCAGGAACATATTAATATACCTACTGAATAATTTTTAAGTAATTATAAATAGTTTTCCATAAGTAAAACTGTTAAAATATACTCTATAAAATAAAATTTTGTCTGGACTGAAAATGTAATTATATTAGTCACTGAAACTTTTCTAATTTAGTAGTATTTTCATAATACATGACTAAGGGTCAAAGCACCTCAATGCCACAGGTAAAAGTCACATATGTCAGCAAAAAGGCATATGAAAGTGTACAAGGCCCTTCTAAAAGCATTCAAATTCATTTAAATGAAAAATAATGCTAACTGAAACCACATCTTTGGGTTTATTTTGTTCTGGAGCTACAGGGTTAGGCTCTGATTTTAAAAAAAAATCCCATTAATATAAATCCAACAGTTATTTCCAGATCCATAAAGAAAGGTCACAGAAAATAACGTTTAACCAGAAAGAGTAAAACCTCATGGACTTTGTTCAAACTCCTCTTGTGCTTTTTCACTTAGCAATCTAAACCAGTGACTTTCAGCTGGCGTGCCACAAGAATTTTTAAAACATGCAATACCGGACTATTTAGTCAGGGGCACTGACTTCTTTTCTCTTAGATAGTCAAATTAAAAAATGACAACTGTCAACACAACAAGAGACGTCTGATGTGACTGAATCAAAATTATACCCATTTGTTGGTCAGACAGGCAAAAAATATATTTTTTGGTGTGTCACAGAATTTTAATAATTAGTTTATGTGTGCCATGAGATGAAAAGGTTGAAAATAGCTGACCTGAGACACATCATCCATGAACAGAAAGCAGTAAAAAACTCTGGTAGATTCCCCAAATTCTAATGTTAATGATGTATCGAACTTACCTCGGACCAAAAAGAAGGAGAGGGGAAAGAAAGGGAGGAAGGCAAAAGGAGCCCTCCCGGTTCTTACACTCTAAATCTAAAGCTGCAGGTACTCACGTGCATTTTTCAGTAGTGCAGTAAGATGTCTCATGACCTGGATTAGGAAAATTCCTTGATTCCTGCTCTGGCAGTTCCGTGTCCTCATACACAGCTTCATTCACTAGTTCGCTGGACTTCTGATGCGTGTTGCCCTTGGAACTCTCAGTCAGTTGCTCATCTAACTGTGTCCTCTTATTTTTCTCTGCAGTCTCTTGTTCAAAATAATTATGGGCTATTTAAAACAAAACCAAACACAAACACATGGTAAATAAAATACCATAGCTACATATTGAATCATTCAAATGAATATTTTTGGTGGAAATAAGTGCTCTCAGAACTTGAAACATGGACTTATTAGTCTTATTCCTACTGTAATTACATAAGCATGTACAATGTGGTTCTGCCATTAATTATTCTATTCGCACAGTGAGTGAGCATTTAGGACTGTGGTTTAAACCTTGGTTGCAGGATGACATAATTTGAGGAGTTTCTAGAAATCCTACAGCCCAGATCACATCTTATATGAATTAAATCAAAATCTCTGGGAGTGGTCAGATGACTCCAGCATGCAATCAAACTTAGAAAACATTGATTTAGAGGTATTATTTTCAGATTTCGTTTCCCCCCCCAAATTGGGAAACAAAGTTGCAATAAGTTAATGATTATAGTAAAGTGATCTTGTGCATGGAACTCTGATACCTGACTGCCTGGATCAGAATTCCAGCTTTGCCAAGAGCGTAACTTTAAGCAAGTAACTTGACCCATCTACACCTCAGCTCTTGTTTTTCAAATGGGAACAAAACAACACTTCAGTTGTTGTATTAACTGAGTTAATAAATGCAAAATACTGATACTTGGACTCGTGTCTGGCACATCAATAATAAATGTTAGCTATTATTTTTGTAATCATCATCATAATATTATAAAATGAATATAAGAATTATTTTTAACTCCCACTTTACCAGATATATATTATACATTAGAGAATCTGTGTTCGCAATGTCTGGCTATCTCATAAAAATTATTTTAAGCTGTAACAAGTAGATAATAGCTATTTCGAAAGAATAGTGTACATCTGATTTTTTGGCAGAAAATGACACACACACGAGTGCACAAAACAAACTGTTTCCCCGGTAAATCAGGTCAACAGGCACAAATCCTCACTGTAACGATCTCCGGTACAAGCTTTAAAAAGTAGAATGGTAAAAAGCAGGTGAATCTCATCTGTTTACTGATGATGCCATCTCCAACCTACCAAACTTAAAATCCTTTCGAGGCAGATAGTTTTTAAAATAAAACCCTACGGGGCACTTATAAATAAGGTTATCTCTCACAAAGTATTTTTTCTCTAAGAAGACATTTTTGGCTGTAGATATGCCGAAATTAGGTATACCAGTTAGAAACTTCAAGTCCTGGACATTATATTATTGGTGGCTAAAGTTAGATCAGAAACCGTTTTTAGTAAATAGCTCTTGATTTAACTTTATTTGAGGGAACTGGGAGAATGTGCTATCATAATTACATACTATAAGATATCTGTAAAATTTCAATATTATATTCAGATTTAAAATTTAACAATTTTAAGTTTCTGGAGGTTATTTGTTACTTCTTGACATTTCAAAATGCTTACTTGGCTGGATCTAGATGTTCATCATGCTACTTTCTAGAACAGATTTGGTAATTTCCTCCAAATCGGATGAGAGGACTTCACAAATGAACTCCACAGAACACCACTATCACCGCGAACAAACCGTGCTTTCCAGCACTCACATACAACTTGTAAGTAACTCAAATGAAACTGTTAGTAATTACTGAAAACAATGTCAAATAACAAAAACTGTCTCCAGGGACATAACAAAAGTAACTATTAGAATCCATACTATTCTCCAGTTTGTGAGGTACAAAGATACATCAAAAAGTAAGAGGACAGGCCAGGTATAAACAGCCCCCAGTTGCTTAAGCCAACACTAGGCCAACTGCTTCAGAATCTTAAGGCTTGACTCTTTGCCCTGTTTTTGAGACCAAAATTGTCATTCTCTACAAATTCTTCCATATTTTTACTGTATTTTCTAGTTTAGCATCTTTCTCCTTTCCGTTTTTTATTCTTGACCTTCCAGTGTTTAGTTTGCCCAAGTGCTGTTATCTATACTTGCTATTTGCTTACTATACTTATAACTTTCTTTTACTTCAGCTTACTAATGTCAAACTGTACGATTTCCTGATTTCTTGGTAAATCACTCCCTTTTTACCTCCAAACTCAGAGCAAAGGTCGGAGCTTCCCAGTAAGAGGACTCCTTGCTGATCCCTCCTGCACTGTAGTAATTATAACCCTAATGAACTCAACAAGTCCTAACACACTTCTGGGTTTCAATTCTAAGTGTTTAATATTTTTGAAGTCCCCTATATTATGTGACTTGGTTCTGATTAATTGTGACTGTTTCTCTTCTTGCTCTGTACCTAGATCCCTAACCATGCCCGCTGGCCAGGCATTCGGAGCCTGCCCTGCAAATCAGACTATCCATACTCTTCTACCGAGGCCTTAATTTTACTTTGGAGTAAACAAGGCTGGTTTATAAAATTTCCCTGCCTGCCTTTGTTTGACCAACTATTTTAGCAAATACTGCTTAAATTCTCTGAATGCTCTCAACAATCTTCTATGCTGCTGTACTGCATTATCCTACACCAGAGTTCAACCATTTGTATAGAAAGTTTGGTCCCTCTACTTAATTTATTCATTAATTTAGTAATTCATGGAAAACCCACAGTGTGATATGTCCTATGATAAGAACTAGAAAAGCAAAGACGCTAAGAAACACACCCTCTCCTGCCAAGGACTCTACAGACAATGAAGAAGGTAAACTAATTAATGATTTGAATACAAGGTGATAAGGAAGGATGATTCCACTAGAGTTATAGAGACCAAAAACAAAATAGGCTACATACACTGATGCTCATCTGTAAACTCTGGGAAGATTTCACAAAGATACTGTTACCAAAAAAAGAAAAGTATTGGAAAAGTAGGAATATGCAAAGTAATAAACTGCCAAAGGATCTGAGTTAGAAGGAAAGAAAACGTTGACGGACTGTAAGAATAAGAGAGTAGGAAGAATATGCACAGAGGAAAAAGGACAGCTTTGCGGAAAACATTTTATATTAAAATGACAAGATGTTATAGTCAGGAAATGAAAATTTCCAAAATGAGCTAAAATGAGCAACACGTAAAAACAAAGTCCAAGATGTGGTTCATCTGGGAATGAATGGATAAAACAGACTGATGGTGAAGGTACGTGTGGAGAAGGAAGTCAAGGATTCAGGGTAATTAAAGTGTCAACTTTGAAGACACTAAAGTCATCAGAAAAATGGCAAGAAACAGGGGAGAAATGAGAGCCAAATGCAAAAGGCTTCATGGAATGCATAAACACGCTAAAGGCAGGGATGAGAAAGGTGACAAGAAATGACTGTAGATAACAGTCATTTATTTTCTCCGTTTTTATTTTGAAATAATGTCAGCCTTACAAAAAGTTGCAAAAATAGTACAAAGAATTCCTTTATACCGTTCACCCAGACTCTCCAAATGTTAACATTTTACCACACTTCCTTCATTACTCATTCTCTTAGTATCTACCTATTTATCTGCCTACCTACACATATATAATTTGTCTGAAACATCTGAAAGTTGCAAGCATGATGCACTTTGACTTTTCAAGGCAGATTTTAAGATACTACTCTATTCTATTGCATCTTGACAGATTTTCTTTACCTATTCCAAACCCAACTTAAATTCAATTTCTGAGTTAGTACCTTCTCCAACCAAGAGAATGAAGCAGCACTTAGTGACTCTAATTCAGTCTTCAATTATTTTTCCTGAACTCTCCAAAGCAGGAGAAAGGTATTTATGAAGTGATATTGGGATGAAGCTGTTAAAAACTTTAGCTGAGCTGTTTGTATCGCCCATCACTTGAAAAAGAATTACATAGAGAGATATAAACATATAAATAAAAAATGATGCAACAAAATGTGAAGTTATAGGTCTGTTTTGCACACTAGTCAATTAGATAAATGTTTAAAAGAACACATTCACTTTTGATTAAAACTCTTATCTGTAGGCAGATGAAAGCTTAAAACGAAAGCTATTCTATTGAGTTCTCTCTCTCTCATATGTTTTAAAACGGAAACTCTATAACCTTCCTTAATAATTTGCTTCTAATCAATGTCATTGTTAATTGTTTCATCATTAATACTATTACTACTTAAATTCATTTCTCCATATATTTAGACAATAAATTAGCAATCTCTTCTTTATAATTCATAAGTTTATGAGGTCTTTCTTTCCTCAGGGTTAAATAACAGGGAGTTTTTTATGATGATTATCAGTCCCTTCAGTTGTCTGCTTTTCCATGGGCGCACTGCATTATTTGGACGTAAGAATTTGACTCCTTCAAACCAAATATATTCCCCAATTATTGCTATTACTTTCTAATGCCACCACTGCCATGTAAACTTATCCTGTGACTATTTGAAAATGATGTTATAGAAGACTACTACTAGGGATTCCTCAATGGCACCTACAGCTACTGCTAGTGACAGTTTATTCACTTGGGCAAAGCGGGTGGATTTAGTGAAGATTTTTTTGGAATTGACACTTAACACATGTGCTTCGGTGGACTGCAACACATGCTTTGAAATTGTGTAGCTCTCTAGTGACTTTCATGCTGTTTCTAATGGACCACTTTCACAATCTAGCAAATTTGTTCTTTACTTCTGGAGGTATCAGTATTACCAACTATCTTATAGCCTTGTTATTAAATTTGCAATTTCTTGGTCTAGAAAATCAGCAGTACTATACCTTTTTGTATTTCAGGAACAAAAGCTTTAGGATCCCTTTTGAGTTCAATTCTCCAGACAATTATATATTAGTCCATGTATAATATACTCCGTTGAATTGATGCTACCCAAGAAATCATGACTCATGACCAAAAGTAACTGCTATTTCACAACTACTATACAGAAGTGAGGAGGTGGCTAGAATCAAATAGGGATTCTTAGAGGCTGGGAATTTCTATTCTGTCTGGCTTTGTAAATAGTTTGTGACAACTGGTATCTGTGTAAACGGATTTGATGGTCCCCTGGCAGGGGGGTCAATGCTGTTTACAGAGCTGTTTCTTCAGAGTGGTTGAGCTAGAATTGTCTCTAGGGATCTACTGGGGTTACTCAGAATAGCAAAGCCCCAGCTACCTGAGAGATCACTGGTAAAAAAAGAGAAAGGGGAATTGAAGTACTACAGGCAAGTACATTTGAATAAATAGATCTCTTGCTCCTTCAAATGCAGGTGCTACTCAGAGGAATTTGTATCTAAAATGAACCATAAAGGATGCGATTTGTTAATGTGCTTTCTGACACCTGATAACACAATTGGTCACCACTTCCTTAAACTTTTTTTTGAAAGGTTATTACTTAGATGTAACATTGATTTCACAAATATAAAAAGAATAAAAACTCTCATGTTTACTGCTTCTTCCTTTTGTGTATTGTCTATCACCACATTATGTAAGAGCATCAAAATTATATAAAATATTTTTACTACTAAATAGGTGTAAATTTGATGTGATAATGGGATTACTATAGTAAGCCCACATTTTAAATAAAAGGTGTCTTTTCTTCAATGGTTAAGAGATCTTCCCAAATGAATATTAGTTTCAACATACTCAGAACAATAGTATTAGTTAGCAGCTCCTAATAACGTCTACCAATTACTTGAATAAATGTAGGTTATCTATCAATATATATGTGTGTACACATACTACTTATTTCCTCTTCTAAATTATTTCTGACTATTTGTTTCCTTTTTTTGTGGGAGGGAGGTTTTGCTTTACATATATACATATATGAGTTTTCCCTCCAAACATAAAAGAAAAAGACATCAGAAGCTTCTGCCACATCACAGTGATCCTACCTAATATAGTGTGTACAAGAGAAAAGTTTAGACCTTCCAACTAGAACACTGGTGTATTTAGATCTTTCAGGCAGAACCACAGTGCACGGGCTCTGAAGACAAACTTCAGGGTTTTAATTCTGGCTCTACCAAGCAGCTGTATGACTTTTAGCAAATCACTTAACCTCTCATCAACTTCCCCATCAATAAAAAGTATATAATGATAGCAACCACTTCAAAAGGTTATGAGGATTAAGTTATTTAAATCATATAATCTCTTAGAAAAGTGTTAGCACAGAATTCACACTCAATAAATGTTAGTTATTATCTGTGAAAATCCATTTAAAATACTTATTAAAATATAGTAAGAGTAAGTAATAAGATATAATAAGAAAATTTCTTACTAAAATATCAGAAGACATGGACATGTAAAATAAAATACTACCTCATTCAATATGACAAACATAATAAATAGGATATACTTAATCAGGTTAAAACCTGTAACTAATAATAACAGTTTGTATCAGGTTAGAAAATGAGTAAATTACACAAATAATAAGACTTCGAAATTTAGAAATCCTGACATTAGCAGGAGATCCTAAAAGAAAATGCAACCCCATTGATACAAAATTAAGAGTATAATTCTGTAAATAATATACTAGTATAATTCAATCCCAAAGCAGGAAAATTAGAAATGTAAATAGCATATTTCTGTGACATAATTTGAGCACTCACTATACTGCCACATTATATTAGATATAATAAGAATTACAGCTGGTAGATCACAGTTGCTTACCATTCACAGATTCTAATTTAAGAGTTGTAGGAAATTAGGTAATTTTTAGATTCTTGACTTAAAAATGCAAACTTATTATCTAGAAACTGTATATTCTGTATATTCTCAGGGGATTAAAAAACATTATTTTTGGCTTTAACAGTCACAAAAAGAAGAAAAAAGTTCATTTTCATTGGTCTACATACTCACTGCGTACATTTCAAGTGCTCAAAGTTACATGTAGCCATTGGCTGCCATGTTGGAAAGCACAGCTTGATGCAGCTATAAGATATTGAAATAAGGTTTTATAAAGGTTTATAGGCTGGAAAACCACAAAACCTGTCAAAATCACAAAACACTTGCACATGAGGGGCAAGATATTCAAAATAAACTACATCCTTTACATTCTTATACATGGTCATATATCTAGATAAACATGTCAAAATGAAGTGGTAATGAAGTCATTTCATCTTTGATTAAGACAATTCGATGACTTAGTATATCATGTTACAAATTCTCCACTGGTTAGTCATGGAAATTACTGAAATTTTGCACTTGTTCTATTATAAAAAGGCTATTTAAAGTGGTGTCAGTGCACCAAATTTTTTTAAGTTTTTGTTTATTTCAATGAATCTCAAATAGTGATGAACACATTAATATTCATTCAATCTACAGCAAAAATGGTCAGATTTCTGTGAAAAAACTAAATTCTATTGTAATGTTTCAGCTTTTAAATTTTAACATTCTTCCTTAAAGAAGGCCATGAACACAGTATTAATAATATAATCTCCTAAAGCTTAGACTACCTAATTAACTTATTAGCATACCACATAAAATAAAGCTTTGTAAAACTTTTATGACCCTATTTAAACCATTATGAATATTATTTAGCCTGAAATGATTGTGAAAACTATCCTAAAATCTGATTCACTAACATAGTAATCTTTATTTTTTTTGTCCCCCAGTGATATGAACTATTTGGCTACTTAATATATATTCCTAACCTTTCAGAGTTTCTCAATTTTTCTTACTATAATAATAATTGGCATAAAGCAATTAAAATATAAATGAACTAGGTAAATCCTAAATTTCTATAATTTAAAGTAAAATAGGTTTCATAATTATATATTTTGTTTAGTATGAACACATACTAATTGTCCCTGTATTCAACAATTTCATAAATCATTTACAGAAGGTAACTTTTCTAATAACAAGTATAAAGAGGAAAAAAACAGATTTTCTTTCTATCTGCCTTTCATTTTACTTACAAGCATTTTTAGATTTGGAAAACAAAATCGAAGAATCACCAGTCAGATACTAAGTGGAAATCACTATGGATGAATGATTGTGTTTGGTCTTTTGAAACTTTGAAGTATAGGTAAGTCTTGATCACACAAATTAATAAATCCTAAAGCTGGAGTTAACAATAACCATTACACCCAAATTCTGCAGCTTAGCCCAGCCAATTTTTCAAAAGGTCAGGTTGTGAACTGGAGAAGATCAGGGAGGTCCACCGCATAGCTTTGTTGCCAGGCATCTCTCGTCTGGATTGTTGCAGGCATTTATTAGTATTCGTCAGCAGACTCAACAGAGCAAACAAGAAATTCAAGCACGAATAATAAAATGAAATGCTGCTATATAACCCTTTGTCATTCAGCAAATATGGGACTTTTTAGCTACATTGTTCCTAAACCTGGGTTACTACTTTAATTTTTCTCCACAGTGCTGCCTGAATGAGTATGCATGTGTGTTAAATGCAGAGCTCCCCTAACAACTGCAGGACTGCCATTTAATCTGTTGGTAGATGGACCATTTCCTGTGGGAACCCTAGCTATGATTTCCAGATCCACCAAATAAATCTCAGATTAAGATTCCAAATGAAACCTGCCTTTGGCAGATAAAAAAATGTCAAGATGGATATAAACAGTAAAATTATAAATTATCTAGGTGTTGCATGAAAAACCAATGTTCAATTTTTTTTGTTGACATGCACCCAGATATCAAAACTATATGAGACATTCATCAAATGTCACACTTTTACAATATTGGAGGCATCATTAAAACTGTTTGACTAAGGACCTCAAAGTGTTTAAGCAGTAGCTCGAAAGTATATTTGTGCAAAGTAGAAGAATAAATTTACATATCAGCAGCAGCTCATAAGGGATGGGTAAATATTCTGTTTATCTCTCATTGTAATTCGGGCTACTTTAAATACAAGGTTTTAGGAAATCATTATACTTTATGTGGCATCATTACATAACTTTCTATGCAAATGATGTGTGCTTTATTTGAATTCACCATTTCTTTTTCAGGAAAAAAAAAAAGCATAAAAGAAAAGGTAGAGGCTCCCATGTCATTAATCAACTGTGCCTACTCTACCGGTGTCATATTAGTCACTTACACTACAGCATCATCACCTCCTTGTTAGAGTCAGTATTTTTAACTTTAAAAAAAAGTATTAATATCCTCACACACACACACACACACACATGCATGCACACACACACACACACACACACACAAAGGCCTGAGAAAAAAAGTACATTTGTTTTCTTTAAAACAATGTGTTTATTTCAAATGACTCGGCAGTGGGGTAGAGACCTTAAAAAAAAGACAGGTAATAGAGGACCAATACAGAGTATCTTAGAGAGCAAATGGCCTATTAAAAATGCAGAGGAAATCTCTGATTCTAGTCTCTACTACATTCTCAGGAGATCAAGGACTGTTTTTTTAAATGAAAATTTTTGTTTTGTCTTTGCTCTTCTTACCTGGACTAATGCAGCCTTGTCCCTGCTTAAACTCTATACCAGTTCCTATAAAATATAGGAAATGAAGGTTTCTGAAAGGAAACAATCAGAATTGCTGAGCTGAAATCACTAGTTTTTTAACTTTCAACTCTTAAAAGCAATTGAGTAAAAGGCTTCGGTGACTCCAAATTTTGCAACATTTGTTTTTTTGATAAAGATTCAAAGATCATTAATCTATTTAAAATAAAAATGCATTTGAATTGAGAATTCTTTACATTAATCTTTGAAAAGAACACAGATATTCCATATTCCATACTCAAGTGTTAGAATTTATACAGAAGCCTGAATCCTTAAGGACTATATATTTATTCTGTCTTTCTTATCATATTTCCTCTAATACATGTGTTGGTTCAAGCAAACTAATGCTAAATAAACCCTACCTATCCCAATTTGTTAGGAATCAATATTAACCTGAAAATCTTGAACACCAGGGGAAGGGGGGAATATAAAAAAATAGGACATTAATAAGGAAATAAGAATATCTCATGCTTGACTTTGACTTTGATTATATTTATGCACTAAAAATGTTCAAAATCAATACACATTACTATACCTTAGAATACATCAATTACCTCGGGTACAGCCAGTGAAACTATTAAGATGGAGAATTTCATTTTAATTAAAAATATTAAATGTGTAAAAACTAACATTCACTATCTCTACAAGTATAATTTTATAAAAATGAACTGACTACTTTTAACTTTTCACTCACTGGCATCCTGAATTTAAGGTACCAAAAAGTTTCAATGTGTAAAGGCTCAAATCACTCAAAAAATAAAAATGAAAGTCAAAATACAATTTTCTAAAATGATTACTTTTTGCCATACATTGTCAGCACAGTTTTACCATTTGCCAGAGGATTATCAATTTTACCCAAAAGCTACAGATTATAATATTTTTAATTCAATCATTTGGACTATGAAAATCTATAAGCTCAATTTCAAATTTTTGTAGTCTGAACTGTTTTGTCTGCTTTTTTATAAAGCCCAAGAAAAAATAAAAACACAAAAGACAGAACAAAGAAAAACTGTATCTCAAACTTTTCCCAAAAAGGTTAAAATACTGTCCTACGTGGTAAGTTCTGATTAAAACACACAAATACACACAAAGGCGCACACATACACTTAGAATATCTGCTGACTCCCTCAAAGTATTTTATTCAACTACCAAATTTACTTATAAACAAAAGTAGTGAGTAAATGCAGTAAATGTAGTCACATCAGTGCTCCTCTACGGCCAGTCAACATGGGCCATCTGGGAAAATGGCCATCAATTCAGATCTGTGAAATCAATAAAATGCCAATGCACACGCAGGACTTTATAGTAACCATTCTAAAAGTGACATACATAGTCACTATGGAGAGCACCGCACCTCAAATAAACTGAAATTCTAATTCTAGAAAATTAAAGATTCGATATTATATTAACATTTGTATCGTAAATATATGTTCTAGGAAGTGCTCTGGCATGAAAAAGCCATAACCAGAAATTAATGAAGACTTTTATCAAGGAGCTCAGAATCTTAAGGATAAATAATTTAAAACAGAGCAAAAACTTTTGAAAAATCGATGTAATTTTTTTCTATTTTAAAAATTCATGTTTCCATGGCCACAATTGAATTTGAAAAAGCTTGCATACTGAAAGTAAAGTTGGACTTCCATAAATCAAAGAAATAGTCACAGCTTGCACACAGATCATATTGATAGTATAGAAATAGGGGAGATGTGGTTCCATTAAAAAATAAATTTGCCATTTTTCATGCTTATTCTTCTTAGCAATTATTATTTTTATTAAATGAAGCAACAAAAGTAGAATAAGAATTCTACTTGAACAGTATAGACTGGTCTAATTAAAAACACTCTTAAATTTAGCTAAAAGAAATAAAGATTCCTATCATCTCACAAATATTTCCCTTATTAAGAATTTATGGGTAGGTTCATCGAATGTAGCAAACGTCCCGCTGCAGTGGGGATGTTGACAGCGGGGTAGGTTGTGTGTATGTGCGGTTAAGGAGTAGGGTGTATAATGGGAACTCTGTACTTTTTGCTTAATTTTGCTGTGAACCTAAAACTGCTCTACGAACAAAGTCTATTTTAAAAACTATCAAATATTAATTTTTGGTACATATTCACAAATATGATTTGTGTAAGAAATGATAAATCTCAAAATACAGTTCATAACAAACTTTATAGCCAATTAGGAAACTAAGCTGCCCTTGTAAACATTTTTTTTTGTTTTTTCATTCCCCTTTCCTACTGAAGCCAAGAATTACTCGTATCAAGCTTAAAAATAAAGACACTCAGAATACTATTTATTTTAATAAACTTATTTAAAGCAAGAGAATTTTTATAAATAAAACAATACCACCTCAATCATTCTTTTAAGAGTTTCCTTGGCATTTCCTCTCGAAATGTATCCATCCTTGCTGGCCACCTGCTAGTAGCCCTAAAACTACTCTCTCAACTATTCACACAGTCATAGAGAAGAAGGTACCATGTACTCTATTAAGTTGGATACTATGGAGAAGAATGATAAATTTAATCAGATCTATGAAACGTTATTATTCAATTCTTCTATGGCATATGGAAAATTTTAAAAATGCATCCTTAAATTCACACTTGCCCAAATGAAAAGGTCTGAAGATTTTTAGTGAAGTTGGGGTTTCAATACAAATAAAGTTAGGTTTTTCCCTAAATAAATATTGTTGATTTTATAGTCTACTGTATCAAATATAAATACACTAAATATGAGCTATCCTACTTTGAAAAAAATCAAGTTTTTGATAATGGTGTGTGGGCATTACATTTGAAGAGATTAGACTTCTTATAAAACTAATAACTATTTTAAATACTGTTATTTATGTTCCCTAACACTTTTAAAACTTTTTATATACACCTGTTTTCACAAGAGAATGAAGTAACAGTGACGACAACCACCACCATTTATTTAGATCCTGAAAAATATGTCAACAATATACATATATTTTTTTCATCTGTAAAAACCATTACTGGCCCTGGCCATATTTAAAAGCATCCTAGATGTTTTCCTACAGATGGCTTCTTTTATAAAATGCTTGCAAATCATGAAAAAGTTTTAGATATAATTCAATTACAGAACAACAGATGGACAGAAGGTAAAAAGAACATATGCTTTGAAAAGATAGGAAGATAAATGAACCAATAACAGAAGAGACTGATGGTGGTAGACAGGTTCGAAATGCCAAGCAGAAATAAACAGTATTCTGACTCAATAATAAACTAATAAGCCACTTAGCAAGTTATGTTTTGCTAGGTTTTAGTTTCGGTTATTTATTTATTTTGGTAGAAAAACTGTAAGAATTGTGGCTACAAAAGGTAATTGCTAGTTCAATTCTAAAAATAAAGAGGACATTTGCTTTTTACCTAAATTCAGCAAGATAACATTTTTTTGATATTTGCTAGCCTCCAATAAAATACAACTTGTAAGGATTCAATTAATGTAAGCAGTTCTAGTAGTTTTTCATCTCAAATTACAACTGAGTATGATTTAGAATCATGCTTACTTTTTAAGCTTAACAGAAAATAGTATTAAAATGATTATATTTAAATTGAAATAATACCTAAGTGAAAATAACTACTCCATACATAAAATACATATTAAATATAATTTCCTAAAGTAAAAAACCTGAAAATAATTTTGAAGAAATCATAACATTGAAAGGTTTTTGTCTAAAGTTTGTTCAAGTTGTACAATTCTTACCTTCAATTGGCAAGAAATATTTAAAATACAGCAGACTTAATATTTAATTTGGGTAGGTGTAGTAACCTTTTTAACCTTTCTTAGGGAACACTGACCCCTAAAGGTTCTAAACTTAAACATGTTTTACAATATCCTATATTTAACTAGCACCCGGCCTCATATTCACCTGTATTACTGTAGGTATGTATACTTATGGCATACACATTTATTCATAAGTAATATGCAAGCTATGTCCAATGGACTGTTAGTACTATAAAACAACTAAACCATGTTTCTACTAATTTCATAAACTCCCCAATTTTAGTATCAGAAATATGCACAAAAGTTTTGTACTATCTTAATTAATTACGCGTAAGAGATTTTTGACCCCCATGCCTTTTTTCTTAATAAGTTTAAGTAAATAAATAAATGCTAAAAAGGGCTAAACAACCAACCACATTAACAAATCGTTCTTTCTGAAGGCTGACTTGTATACTTTATGACCTTTCATTCTCTTCTGAAAAAGCAGGAAAAAAGTCTTGAAAGACAAAATTTTCACGAAAAGGCAAAACGTCATTTACTTCTTCAGCAGCAAGGCGATGTTGCTGATGCTCACCCGGCAACACACATTTACTCACTCGCATTTTGCTTCCACCTGCTGAAAATGTCATCCGTCTGGTTTATTTTTTTAACCACTTAAAGAAACCTGGGTATGTTTTGTAGATGCCTTCACCCATCCTACCTACCCATCTCAGCTTTCTATTTTCCAAACTATCTTTAATGATAAAACCAAAGAAAAACTTAAATCATATCTTTTAACATTATACACCTTATCGATTCTTGGACTTCAAATATTTCAGCAATGTTTTTACAATAAAACTAGGAAAAGAATAACCACTTTAGCACTTCTTATAATGAAATTTGTAGATGACACAAGCAAAACTGTTTAATTTAGCTCAATTTTTAAAAAACAAGTAAAATAACATTAAATGAAATAACTATGAAAGTAGACTTTGAACATTTGCATAAGAGCATTTTGAAGCAATTGTGCTTTATGATAAATCCCACGACCCTTGATATCAAGGAAATGACATGTGACTTCACTGGTTTAAATGTATCAGTTATCACTATACTCAAAAGACATTTATCTGTCTAATTTTATTTCTTAATAAAATTTGATTACAGGCCCTTTGTTAAAGAAATATATCATTGTCTTATTCCTATCTCCAATGTCAAAAACATGCCTATAGAAATGAAAATTTTCTTAATGATGGTTTAGTCACATCTGCTGTGGTCTGTTCAGTGCAAACTGTATGGCCATGCCTTTAGGCCTAAAACCCTCCTTTTCCTAAGGGTCCTAGAACTTCAGCAGCTCCCTTCCTCTGCATCTTTCCTGCTTACTCTAACATTTACGAGAATTTCCTCCACAACCTCTCTCTTCAGATATATTAAAAATAATTCCTTTGGTTTAAAGTCTGTTTGTCTATAATTTGCACAACATGACTTTTCACAGCAATGTGACCTCTAAATAGGGAACCTAAGTAACAGGGACGTTGTTATTTACTTCCTCTTTTCTTATTTTGTATATAAATTGAATAAACTGCTTTGAGCTCTTCAAAGGAAGACTGTCCACTTGTTTATTTGTATAAATGAATAAAAACAGCTATAACAAATGAGTTCCCAGCTTCATATCTAAGTACCCTTATCAGAAACTTGAATACAGAGTAGAGTAAAATCAAGTGTCACAAAATCCATTCACTAAAATATTTAATTTTAAATGTTTAAAAATGAAAAACCTTTAACTACCTTACTTGATATTACTTTATACACATTCAGTTATCAGGATTCTAACCTCATAACAAGTAGCCTAAAATGACTTAAGAAGAGTAAAGTTGCTAATGGTAGGCATAAACTACAAGAAAATTTATAGCAGTATGTAAATCAAAAACAAATGTAGAAATCAGAAAAAGGGATACTCAAATGCCGCAAAATGGCCTATAACTTTCTGAAAAAGGTAACAGTTGATATATGGTGAAAAGGTGCCCTGATGGGAAAGGGGAATCAAAAGAGAGAGAGATAACATGTAATATGTCGGTAGTATTCCTATTTTTTAAATTAAAAATTAGAGGAAATAAAAACAGTGTACATAAGGTTTAAGCTTATGTGATACTGTATTCAGTATCCATTTCATAAGGATTCCAGATGTGCAACATTTGACTGTAAAAAACCTCAATTAAAAACCTAACATTTTTAAAACCTCTCTCTTTATGGCTCTATTTTGCTCTACAGACAGACGGATGCACCCTTTTTATCTCTTTCTCCCTCCCTCTCTCTTCCAGGCCATCTCTCAGTCTGTCTTTCAAACTGCGTTTCTGTGCCCGGCTGCTCCCTCCCTCTGCCTAGGCACACGTCTCTTTCTCTCTGTCTCGCTCCTGGTCTCTGTCACAGTCTCTGTCTCCACCTGCACATATCTGCATGTCGCTCTTGCTCTGATTCTCTCTGGCCCCTCTGACACCGTCTCTCTGTGGCTGTCTCTTTCTGGGCGTGCACATGTCTCTTCACGTGTCTCTGCATCTGTACGTGTCTTGATCTGTCTGTTTGTATGTGTCTCTCTCCACATGCGTATGTCTGTCTCTCTCTCTCTGTGTACGTGTGTATCTTCTATGTCTCTTGCCTCCGTGCGTGTCTTTTCCCGAGTGTGCCTTTGTGTACGCGTGTGCCTCTCTCTCTCTCAGCAGCTTCTTTCTCTCTCTCACTGCATGTCTCTGTCTCTCACTGTCTCTTACTTTGGTTTCTCTGAGTCTGAGTGCATGTCTGTGTGTAAATCTGTCCATGTGCATCTTTCTGTCTCCCTGCTTGAGTGCAGTGTCTCCCTTGCCGTGTCTGCATCTCTCTGTGTTTTTCCTTGAGTGCACCTCACTTTACGCATCTCTCTCCCAGTCATTCTCTCAATCTCCACTACTTTGTGTGTCTGTGTGTTTCCTTCTCCTTCTTTGTGTGTCTGTCTCCCTCTTTTTCCCTCAACATCTCTTCCTCTGTGTGTGTCTCCTTCTCTGTGTGTCATTCTTTGTGTCTCTTTTGCAGTGCGTGGGTCTCTTTGTGTGTGCCTCTGTGTGTGTGGGTGCATGTGCGTGTGTGTTTGTCTGCCTCGTCTAATATACTGGTTAGAACAAACACACTTCATTCAGTGCCTTGAACTAGCACAACACCTGGGGTTTGGTATTAATACCTTAAAAGTCCTTACCTTTTGACCAGTCTTCCATTTGTACTTCTGTTCTTGTTTGCTCTGGCAATGTCTCTGGGTTTTGCTCCAAGATTTGAAGCTAAAATAAAGCCAACTCTAAATAAATAAACTTAAAACAATATATCAGAACACACCTAAGCCTTACCTTTATTTAACAGAGAATTTACAGGATAAATGGTTTTCTAAAACATTTATAATGGGATAATTAACTGTGCATTTCAACAGGTAAAATTAAATCTTTTTCCTCAGAAAAAGGTTCTTTCCTTCACACTCACATTTTAGCAAATACAGTTCAGGTTAAGCTTCTAGACATTCTTGCTCATTTGGTTAGAGAACCATTTAATTTATTTAACTTAAGTCTTCTCCAATTATAACTTCAATACTTTAGCAAAAATAAAATTTCTAGTCTATTTGTCACACACTTCACATCAAAAATTTCAAATTCATTAATTTAAATTTACAATGTATATTTTCATATAAAATACGAACTTCCAAAAGTCATTTAAAAATGCTTTTCTGATTTCTTTTTAAAAACATAAAGACTACCATTAACTTCTGGAATTATTAGCATTTCTCTCTTGCATTTGATTTTATGATAAACTTGACAAAAGCTATGCAAGTATTTTTTTGTGCATGCTTTTAGGGAGAATGAAATTAGATTTACCTCACAGCTAGAACTCTGCATTCTTTAAAAAGTCCTCAAATAAAGCTGTAGTGAGCTTCTCCTTTTCCAATTTTCTCTAAATATGTTGATCTGGAGTTGGCAATCGTTTTCTAAGTTCCTCATTTACTTTTGGATTAGCTGAAAATATAGGAAGTTATTAATATCAAAGAAATATGTTCTAGTCAATGAAGCCATTCCCCTACATATTGCCCAAAAAGGTTAATAATAATTGCAGTCTTTTAATAAGAGATTCATATAGCAAGACATGTAGAAAATACAGTCTTTAATAACCTCTGGAGTATTTTAAAACATGTCTTATAGGTCTTAATGTGCTTAGTAATATACTATTTAAAACCATAATTTTATCCCTCTGTAATATACAGTCACTCTTCCTCATCATTTACCCAGCTAATGAATGCCAGCAATTAGTAAAATGTAATCCCATTGCACAATCATTTTAATGCTTTTAGCACTCAGAAAAGTAAACACCAAATTAATACTGCTCAAGCCATATCAGATCCTAGTTGGAAGCAAGCAATTATAGTTCAGCTCCTCAGGTGTAATTAAATGATTGGAATGATTTAGTTCCATAAATGCAAGTTAATTCATAAGCAAGCAACAAATATACTGGGAGTAATTACAAGAAACATTGACAGTCTAAGCAGAGCTAATTCTTTTCATGAAGCTGACATAGAAAAATGCTGCCCTCTGCTGGTCGTATAAGTGAATAGCTCAGAGTTGAAAACAAAACCATCCCCTGCTCAAAACCTAATTTTTAAAAAGCCACTAGGAGAAATAATAATGGTCAATATATCATTTTAATTTAACTCCTTATACAAAAAATTAACGTATGCATTATACTGTGATAATTTCTACACACCCTGGTAATTAAAACTTTTTCCAATCAAACTTTGAAGATGAGTCTCAAAACATACCAGGGTATTCCTATATGTCTAATGAACCTAATCATTCATTTGAAACATGACAGCAAGTGAAACTCCTAGTACCCATCTGGACTGCCAGGTCAATGCCTGCATTTTCTCATATTCACTTAGGTGAACCCTAAGTGGACTGTTACAGATAATAACTAAACTATGCTTGTATCAGTACTAAAATTCTTAAGAAAAATCATCTCTGGAAAGTATAAAACCAAATAGTTATTACTGCAGCTGTACATAAGGGCTGAAAATTAATTGTTTTTAATGAACTTCAGTAATAAAAATAAAACTAACTCTAGTATAATGTTATTATAAGCATATTTTAAAACATAAGGAAACGCCATCCCCAACATTTTACTTTATTAGGCTAAACTATAGAACAAATTTACTAGTATACTACTCAGATGGTTCTTAACTAAACTTCTGACACTAAACTATAGGAAGTTTATTTATTACACATTTAAGTTATGCTGTAATCAATAAGTCTGTGTTAACACCTGTACTTGTAGCACTAAACCCAATGAGAATCATCCCTTTGAAGTTCTGCAAAATTGAGCATATTCTCAAATATTACTAATAATACAACAAATGTTTAATTCTCCAATAAATGCAAATGGTACTTACAGAGGACGATGTTTAACATTACTAATATTTTGGGGAGGAACGTAGCATTACTGCCCTTCTAATATGCTTTCTAAAGCATTAAAATAACCATATTCTGAGTCATATCCTATACGAACTATACAAATCAATCAAAATATTAAAAAGTCCTGCCACTAAGTT
Organism: Mormoops blainvillei; assembly: GCA_004026545.1. Classification (NCBI taxonomy): domain Eukaryota; kingdom Metazoa; phylum Chordata; class Mammalia; order Chiroptera; family Mormoopidae; genus Mormoops; species Mormoops blainvillei. The sequence goes on along the minus strand of PVJD01008092.1, from coordinate 32,448 downwards.
TAAAATGTACAGCACATTTGCTTTGCCCTTGATGTCACAGTCTTATTTTTCAATTCATATCTTGTACACTGTAAGTTAATTGCTTTTGGAAAGTACTTATTATTCATGTAAAAATTAATGTGCCAATGTGTTTAAATCCTATTAAATGGCCATTCGTGCATCTTTCTTAAGTACCAATGAAATCTGTCAAAAGACATCAATGCAAAAATGATCCTAAAGAAAGTTCTAATAGAGATTTTTTGTACTAACACAAGGTTTTCATATTCACTAACTTAAATTCCATTAATTTTTTAAGCTACTTTTAATAAATTCACCAAGTAAAATTTTTAGGCTCTATAGTCTGTCATTTGTGTTCCAGCTGACATTATGAATATTAATAACAGTGTTATCCTGATTAAATAGGCTTCATATGAAATCCCTGTGAATCCTATAGCTCAGACATCTCATTTTTCCAACTCTTTATGAATTTGGATTCTAACATTAAACTGGAAAAATCTTAAAAAACAGATTTAATGGCACATTTGCATACTGTCAAGCAAAAACTAGATGTTCTAATGAATCAAGTAATTACAACTTATGTATCTATATACTGTAAAAGGAATAAAAGATTACTCTAAATATGCAACATATTTTATACTTCACTTCAATTTAGGACAAAGGACTGAGACTAAGAAAATACTTGTTTTCTTACACTCACCTTAAAGATTTGATATCAATAGCTTGTTTTAATAAAAAATTACATATTCACATTTAAACTAGTGGGATGATTTTACAGTAGACATCAGATAAACTGGGCTTAATCAAAATGCTAACTTATTACACAACACAAAATGTAAGTTAACTGCTTCGCCATTATTAATACATCCCAGGTTGAAGCAACACAGTAAAACTGATTTCCAACTAAAGTTTATTTATAAGCTGTTGTGGTAAAAAATTACCCATGTTAAAAATGAAAAAGAAAATCTTGTAACAGACATATCATATTAGCACCTATTAAATTAAAATCCTCTCCATCACAGATTTCTGACCTCATTTCAAACTGTTTTTAATTCTTGAAGGAAGTGAGTCTTGTTATGTAGAAAAAAAAGAGAAAAAATAATTAAGGAAACTGCATACTCCCTTCTCTCTATAAGTACATGGGAATATGAATATATCTGCCAGCATTTTGTAACTTCACCTTTTAAAAAAATGTAGATTGAAACATTTTATAAACAAAAACTCTCTGTCCTTTCAAAAGTGACTTGACTCTCCTAATTTACTTCATAGTAAAACAACACATGAAACAATGTGCTATTTGACCAAGTCTAAAATTTCAAATTTGCCTAAAAATTGATAGGTGATTCCACCATTGATCTTTTAAAATTAAATGTCTTTTTGATAGAGAGGCATTCAAAAATGGGATTTCATTCCCCAACGTAACAACACTTAGGGTTTTTAAAAATTTATTTTCAATACGAGATGCCATCCCTACCTCCTTCCACAAAGCCACATTATGACGGCCAAGGCTTTTGGTCCACTCCGGTTTAGCATTTTCTTTTCCTATGCCTCCTTATTTTAATCACAAATTCTGTAAATTGAGTCTAATAGTGTCAGACTAGGAATCATTTATAATATTGCCTCATATCCAACTATAACTCTTAGAAGCTCCAAATTTCTTATTTCCTAGATTGACCAATGTTGATAATTTCTACACTGAAAAGATTTCATTAAAAGGCCAAAGGGGAGGCAAACAGTTTACCATAAAACTCAATATAAACAATATATAAGTATGTTCTACTGCTGGATTTTCATCTTGATAAAGTCTCTGAAACATTCACAGTCCCTGGCGCATCCTCTCCCCAGAAGAATCCCACTCATTGTGCCCCATGTCACGGCCCGCTCACTCCCCACCAAGCTCCAGACAGTCCCAGCTCCTCAGAGCATGGGAAAGCAAGAGGGGGCTTAGAGAGAAAGGACAAGGGAAAACAGGCCCTACATCTCGGCTCCCAAGATTTTAAGCTACATACACAACTTGATCCCTCAGTCCCACTGCCGAAAATATTTAGAAAAATATGCACAACATATTTAACGAAGATGCTCATTAAAGCAGTATTTCTCTTGCTCGAGTCATACCGAACTTTTTTCTGTTCACTGAACTCACTAAGCTTTTTCTTGCCTCAGAACTTTTATACTTACTATTCCTTCTGCCCAGAATCATCTTTTCTAGATCTCTAAGCCATTTTTTCCCATCATTTTAAGCTTTGTTAAAAAATGATCTCTTCAAAAAGGTTTCGCCTGTAAAATAGAAAGCAGAAATTCCTTTCCCATCCCATTAGCTATGCTACTGCCATCAGGAAACTACTTTGTTTGCAGTTTATTTCATTGTTTTTGATATATCTCAGCCAACTGTGTACAAGCGATGTTACATGAAAGCAGGACCCTTGACTTTCTCCTCCATCCGTACCCTCGGATGGCTGTGCGGCACAGTCAGTACTCAGAAGTAAGTGCTAGACAGTCAGATGGACGGGTAGGCAGATGACTAGCAGAAAAACAGACCTAACATCAGTGTTCGTCAACAGAAAACTGGTCAAATAAAATGTAAGAAATGCGGGAAATATACACTATGTGTGGAAGGTTCTTTCAATAAGTATTTGTTAAGCACCAATACATTATGTGTCAGCCACTCTTATAGGAGCTAGACAGAAAACGGTGCATAAGACAAATCAATTTCCTACCCAAAATGTCTTTCAGCAAAATAATATAGGCAAAGAACATGGATAAACTGAAATTAGAAAAAAAAGTAAAATTATACTTACATGTGCATACATGATTGAACACTATTTTATTGAAAACGATACATGGGAAACTATTACCAGCGGTTACTATGAAGGAAGAGCTAAGAGATGAAGTGAAGAGGGTGAGAGAATGAAGAAAAGCAGTATCTCTATTTCATTTTATATATATCTGCATTATTTGACTTTTTTAACCATGTATATATATTATTTTTCACTTAATAATTAAATATTTATTAATTACTTTGCAACTGGAAAGGAAACTTTGAAGGAAGCAACATTACATCTGAGAGATCCAAAAATGAACAAAAAGAAGTAATCTATGACTCTCCTGAAACTGAAAAATTATTATTGTCTAATTAACTTTTTATATTTATACTTTGTATGGCCGTTTCCTTGCTTGCTTGGTTTAAGTACAGTGAAAAGTTCAAATTAAATTCCTAATATATGGCAGGAATTTTTTGAAATAGAAAAGTTAAAAATGAATTTATTTCCTGAGCAGTAAAAAAATAGTTCTTAAAGCAATCACTTTTTTTGTTGTTGTTCAACTGCAGATAATTTACAATTGTCCTAGTGTTCGGGATTCTAACATTTAAAAGTTTCTAATATAATAACTTGTTCTGTATTATGACACTACTGAATGTCACAGAGAGTTACCCTATGCTTTAATAATCAAGAAATTACTATCAAAAAATGTATTCCTTCCCCATCACTGAAGGTCATAGGGACCATCAAATTAAGAGGAAATAAGTATTTGGTGTTTAAAATGCATGGTCTTTACAAAACAATATACAATATACCACCTGAAATACTGCAACAATTTCCAGTGCCAGTTACGAAAGACACTTTGTGAATGAATATGGCATCGCATAGTCTACTGAGATTTTTTTTAAAGTAAAACTTTAAAACTCGTATTATTTTCAGAGTTATTAGATATAGGATTTTCTAAAATGTCCTAAAACATTTTGCCCCAGGCCAAGCTAAACTAAATCACTTAATCTAGCACAGAACAAAATATAAAAACAAAGTCAGCTTATAGAATAGTTTCTCTAGGGAACAAACAGCCTGTTTTCTTAAGATTCATGTGGGTGCCAAGTTCTGACGCAATGACGCACTCCTTCACACAAAGGCTTGCATTTCCATACAACCAAATGAAGTTCTTGGCAAATAAAAGCAGAAAAGTATTAGAGTAAGTTAAATGGATATATAATGACAACTGATATGAATGACAATTTAAAATAAAATAAGACAACAGCTATCAGAAAATGTCATTCTAAAATAAAAATAATCATACATGGTCTTAATTCATCATACATCCTACTGCATACTAACAGATTTTATCAACAAGCATATATCTGAGAATCAACGTACTCTAATAATAAAAAGTTATACTTTTCATTTTGAACACCTGATATCAATTCATATGTTACATAATTAATACACTATATATACAATTTGCTAAGATTACAGTATCTAACCATTCCTATGCATTTTAAGGAATGGTTACTTTTAAAAATATAATGATAAAAAACTTCCTGGTTGCAAAATATAATTACTAGAAACAAAATCTTTAAAGAGAGTAAAATAAATGTTAAGATCATAGCTCTAATTTCTTGTTAAACATAAAGATGCCCTGGCTGGTGTGGCTCAGTGGACTGAGTGCTGGCCTGCAAACCAAAGGGTCACCAGTTCAATTCCCAGTCAGGGCACATGCCTGGGTTGCAGACCAAGTCCCCAGTAGGGGGTGCTCAAGGGGCAACCACACACTGATGTTTCTCTTCCTCTCTTTCTCTCTCTTGCTCTCTGTCTAAAAATAAATAAATAAATTTTTTTTAAAAAGTCAGTCATCATCCTGTTATCTGAGGAACTATAAAAGTTTGTAATTTCTTTCTTTAAAAAAAATATTGATTTTTTTTTTTTTTTAAAGAGAGGGTCAGGGAGGGAGACAGGGAGAAAAACATTATCGGTTGCCTCTTGTACACACTGACCTGGAACAAACCTGCCACCCAGGCATATGCCCTGACCGGGAATCAAACCGATGACACTTTGCTTTTCGGGACAATGCCCAACCAACTGAGCCACACAATCAGGGCAAAAGCTTCATTAATGTTTTCATTAATGAAAACTACTTAATAATATGATCCTAACATACATATTCTTTAGTTAAGATAGAATTAAAGTACAGTATGAAAAGGAAAAACATGTGAGACCAAAATATACATAGAAATTTCCTTCAATAAACAGTTTTATCCTTCTTGTATTTAAAATTATAATTTCAGAGCTTCTAGCCCAGATGGAAGTGTAGGTAGATATGCTTTCTTTCCTTGCACAATCAAAATAAGGATAACAACCAATTTAAAAACAAAAAACAACCTTACTGCCAGAAAATTGAACTGTATGGAAGTATAACAACCAAGGAGTTAAAGAAGCATTCATCCAGATTGGCAGAAACGGCAGAGACAGGAAGCCAGGGTGGAGAGCACCAGCAACACCGTGGGACTGGCAGACTGCTGTGGGTGAAGCTTTGGCAGGTTGACTGGGCAGTCCCACATATACATGCTGATAAGCCAGGGAGAACAACTGGGGAAGGAGACAGATAGGGTAACCCAGGGTTCCAGTGTGAGAAACCAAAGCCTCAAAACCTCTGGCTGTAAAAACCTATGGTGCTTGCAGAGGCGGGAGCAACTCCCAGTCTCACAGGAGAGTTTGTTCGAGGGGCCCACAGGATCCTAGAATGTACACAAGCCCACCCACTCAGATATCAGCACCTGAAAGGGCACAATCCGCTTGTGGGAAGCAGGGAAGTAACTGAAAGCAGGGAAAGAGCCCAGCAAGTGGTACTGTTCCCTCTCTGACCCCTCACCCACACACAGCACCACAAGGCAATGACATGGGTTGTCCAGTCCTGGGAACACCTAAGGCTCCCCCTTGCAGGTGTGCCAAGACAAAGAAATATGTCCCAAATTAAAGAGCAGATCAAAACTCCAGAAAAAGAACTAAGCAACAAGGAGATGGCCAACCTATCAGATGTAGAGTTCAAAACACTGGCAATCAGGATGCTCACAGAAATGACTGAGTATGGCTGCAAAATAAAGTAAGTGACAGCTATACGAAGTGAAATTAAGAAAAATATACAGGGAATCAACAGTGAAGGGAAGGAAACCAGGACTCAATGATTTGGAGCAGAAGAAGAAATGAATATTCAACCAGAACAGACTGAAGAAACAAGAATTCAATAAAATGAGGTGAGGCTTAAGAACCTCTGGGACAACTTTAAATGTACCAACATCTGAATCATGAGGATGCCAGAAGGTGTAGAACAAGAGCAAGAAATTGAAAACTTACTAGAAAAAGTAATGAAAGAAAACTTCCCTAATTTGGTGAAGGAATGAGACATACAAGCACAGAGTCCCAAATAAGTTGGACCCAAAGAAGAACACACCAAAACACATCATAATTAAATTGCTAAAGGTCAAAGACAGAGAGAGAATCTTAAAAGCAGAAAGAGAAAAGATGTTACCCACAAAGGAGTTCTCATTGGACTGTCAGCTGCTTTCTCAAAAGAAACCTGGCAGGTAAGAAGGGGCTGGCAAGAAGTATTCAAAAATGATGAAAAGCAAGGACCTATGACCTAGATTACTCTATCCAGCAAATCTATCATTTAGAATGGAAGGGCAGATAAAGTGCTTCCCAGACAAGGTAAAGTTAAAGGAGTTCATCATCACCAAGCCCTTATTATATGAAATGTTAAAGGGACTTATCTAAGAAAAAGAAGAAGATCAAAACTATGAACAGTAACACAACAACAAACTCACTACTATCAACAACTGAATCTAAAAAAGAAAAAGAAAAACAAACTAAACAAACAACCAGAACTAGAACAGAATCATAGGTATGGAGATCATTTGGAGCGTTATTAGCTGAGAGGCAGAAGGGGGAGAATGAGAGAAATGGTGCAGGGATTAAAAAGCATAATTGGTAGGAACAAAATAGACAGAGGGATATTAAAACCAGCATAGGAAAGGGAGAAGCCAAAGAACTTACACGCACGACCCATGGACACAAGCTACGGGCAGGGATTGCTGGAGGGAAGTGGGGTACTGTGTGGAGGGGTGCAAAGAGGGAAAAACTGGGACAGCTGTAACAACATAATCAACAAAATATACTTTAAAAAAAGAATCAGTTTTTTCCAATTTGATGTATAGATTCAGTGCAATCCCAATCAAAACCCAAGCAAGTTTTTTTGTGACTACTGATAAACTCCTTTTAAGGTTAATACAGAAAGGCAAAAGACCCAAAATAGATAACACAATACTGAAGAACAAAGTAAGGGAGATTGACACTACCCTACTTCAAGACTTACTATAAAGCTATTATAATCAAGACAGTGTGGTATTAGTGAATGAACAGACAAACAGGCCAATGGAGGAGAGAGCACACAAACAGACCCACACAGAGGCAAATGATCTTTGACAGAGAAGCAAAGGCAATTCAATAGAAAAAGAATAGTTTTTCAACATAGTGCTGGGACAACTGGACATCCATATGCAAAAAAAAAAAAAAAAATCTAGGCAGAAGCTGTACACGTTTTATAAAAATTAAGTCAAAATGGATCACAGACCTAAATGTAAAACACAAAGTGATAAAACTCCTAGAATATTTCACATACATGAAAATCTAAGTAATCTGGGGTTGGTCATGACTTTTTATATACAACATCAAAAGCATAACCCGTGAAAAAAATTGGTAAAATCAACTTCATTAAAATTTAAAACTTTTGCTATGTGAAGGATACTGTTAAGAGAATGAAATAAGCCACAGACTTGGAGAAAATATTTGCAAAACACACCTCTGACAAAGGGCTGATAACCAAATTATGCAAAGAACTCTTAAATCTCAACAAAGAAAAGCAAATGATCCAATCAGAAATGGGCAAAAGGCATGACCATACATATCACCAAGAAAATATAGAGAAGACAAACAAGTATATGAGAAGGATGCTGAACATTATATATCATTAGGTAATTGCAAATTAAAACAATAAGATATCACTGCACACTATTAGAATGGCTAAAATCCAAAATACTGACAACACCAAATGCTGTCAGTGATGTGCAGCAGCAAGAATCTTATTCACTACTGTTGCAAATGTAAATGGTACAGCCACTCTGGGAAACAGTTTGGAAGTTTCTTACAAAACTAAACTTAACTCTTTCCATACTATCCAGCAACTGGACTCCTTGATATCGATCACACTCCTTGATATTTACCCAAATGAGTTGAGAACACATTTCCACACAAACAACTATGCAAAATTATTAATAGTAGCTTTATTCAAAATTATTAAAACCTGGAAACAACCAAGATGTCCTTCAATTGGTAAATGGATAACTAAATTGTGGTACATCCACACAATGGAATGTTATTTAGCAATAAAAAGAAGTGATCTACGTAGTCATGCAAGGACATTGAGGAACCTTAAATACATATTTCTAAGTGAAAGAAGACAATCTGAAAAGCGTAAATAGTGTAGAATTACAACCACATTATATTTTGGAAAAGGCAAAACTATGGCAACAGTAAATAATCAGTGGTTGCCAGAGGTTGGGGGTTGGAATGGGAGGGTGAAGGGAAGGGATGAATACAAAGTAGAGTACAGGGGACTTTTAAGATACTGAAACTATTCTGTATGATACTGTAATGGTGTAAAGGTGTAAGGTACATGTCATCACACATTTTCCAAAACCCACAGAATGCACGATACAGGGAATGACCCCTAATGTAAAAACGGACTTTAGTTAATAATAATGTAACAATACTGGTTCATCACTTCTAACAAGTATAAGACACACTAATGTAAGATGTTAATAATAGGGGGAATTGGAGGGTGTCGGGGTAGGAGGGTATATGAGAACACTCTGTAACTTCCCATCAACTTTCCTGTAAACCTGAAACTTCTCAAAAATGTATTAATTTTTTTTAAAAGGGTCATATGTTTACATGAAAGCAACAAATCTACAATTTTTAAAGACAAAAACAAAATCTGCATTAGAGTTCTTAGAAATGACACCAAAAGAACAACTATAAAGGGAAAAAATGATAAATTTCACCTTATCAAAATCTAAATTTTTGATCTGCCAAAGAACTGCCAAGATTATTAAAAGACAACTTACGGGCTGAAAAAAATACGTATAAATTATGTATCTGACAAAGAACTTATATCCAGAATATATAAAGAACTGTCAAAACTCTACAATAAAAATATAATCAAAGGACTTGAATAAACACTTGGCAAAGAGGTTTTAAAGATGGCAAACGCAAGTATATTACACTCAACATAATCTGTAATTAGAGAAATACTAATTAAAACTACGATGAGATAGTACTATACATGTAAAAGAGTGAAATAAAAAATACTGACAACATTCAGTGTGGATGAAGAACAACCACTGGTACAAAGGCAAAATAGTGCAGCCAAATGGGAGATGATTTGGCAATTTTTTACAAAGTAAACATATACTGAGCATCTGACCTAGCAAGTTCACTGCTGGGTATTTACCCTAAAAATAATAACTCCTATCCTCACAAAAAATCTGTAGCAAAAAAACTCAAAACAGCTCCTTTGGCCTTCAACATCTGAAATGGAAAAACAATCTGTTGTATAAAAATCTATCGAATGCCATAATGAACAGCAATAAAGAAAGAACAAACTTAATCCATGCAACAACTTGGGTAAATCTCAAAGACATTAAGCTGATTAAAAGAACACCTTTAAAAAAAACTGCACATTTATTCCATTTATATAACCTCTTGGAATTATGTGACTACAGTCATGGACAACAGATTTGTCACTTGTCAAGAAGGGCGGGTGAAGGGATGATGTGGCTATACAGGATGGCACCAGGGTATTTTCTGAGGTGATAAAAGCGCTCTGTATTCTGACTGCAGTGGTGGCTACATGAATCTTTACATGTGTTAAAATTCACAGGACTGTACACCAAAGTTCATGGCAGTGTTATTCATAATGTAAAAGATGGAGACAACGTACTGTCCATCAAGACATGAACGGATAAAGAAAATGCGGTGCGTCAATGCAAGGGAATGTTATTCAGTCTTAAAATGGAACAAAATTCTGACACATAGTACAACAGAGAAGAACCCTGAAATGTTAATAAGTGAAATAAGTCATACCAAAAAAAGATACTGTTTGATTTCACTTATATAAAATCCCTAGAATAGTCAAATCCATAAAGAAAGTCAAACACAGTTACCAGAGACTTTAGAAGGAAGAACAAGGAGTTACTGCTTAATGGGTACGAAGTTTCTGCTGAAATGATGAAAACATGAAAGAGATGGACAGTGGTAATGGTGTCCAACAATGTGAATGGTTAATGCCATAAAATTGTATACTTAAAATGGTAAAATTTTATGTTATATACATTTTACCACAAGAAGAAATTAATAGGAATATACAACAAATGAAAAAGAAATCAGTCTCCATGATAATTAAAATGTAATATTAAAAAGTAAAAGCCTCCGTACATGTAAAGCAGAAACTCATAGAACTGAGAGGTGAAACTAAATAAATCCACAATATGAAACAAGACAAAACTGAGAATATAAAAAATTTATACAATGTCATTAACAAATGACCTAACAACTCTGAACATAAATTAATGCTCTAGCCAACATGAGAATACATATTCTTAATAGGCATATGCATTATTATTAATACAATATTGGCTGTATTCTAGGACACAAATTGAGTAAAACCAAATTTCAAATTAAAACTAGATAGGTTAAGACGATGCCATAGATAAATGTGATACTTGCCTCCCCTCAGAGCCACATCAAAATTACAACTAAAATATAGAACCACCATCACTCAGGAACATCAGAAATTGAGCTGAGTGTTACTCTGACAACTACGAAATCAAGTTGAATGGAAGTCCAACAACTACATAATTAAAGAAACCACATCCATCCGGACTGGTAGGAGGGGTGCACATGCGGAGCGGGCTGTTCCCACACCCACACAGATGAAAATTTGGCAGGGATAGTTTGGGAGCAAGGAGTCCCAGATGCACACCAGGCCCCCCAGCCCAGGATTCCAGTGCCAGCAAGTTATGTCCCCACAACTTCTGGCTGCAAAAACCAGCAGGGATTCAGTCGGGAGAAGAAACTTCCGAAGCCCCAAGCAATTCCTCTTAAAGAACCCATAATGAACTTACCTACCCAGACTCTCTCTGAGCTCCAGCACTGGGGTAGCAGCTTGAAAGGTACCAGTGGTGTGCACGGAGAAGCTCAAGTATCTGGCATCAAGGCGAGCAGTGGCCATTGTCCCTTTGCTGAACCCTCCCACCACAAAGCCAGTAAACTGGTGCCATATGAGACTCCAAAAACCTGGCTAACACTGTTTGACCCACCTTGGAGCCAAGAGGCTCTTCCCCACCCAAGCAACTTTTCCATAAGAATGGCTGGTTTTGGCTCTTAAATCCTATCAAACAAGGAACAGCTGGCTTTAGTGAGCCCTGGCAGCAGCCAGATTAGAGTCACAGCTGGGCTTTGCCTGCGAATCCCCAAGCCCAGCACAAGTAGCAGTCATCTCAAATGGCTGGGCTCAGGCACGGTGCCCCAGAGCAAAACACAGGTGGGGGCTGACCTTTACCTACACCACCCAGGAAACCCCAGGACCAGTGCACCCAGTGGACAGCTACAGACCATGGAGAGCACCACTACTCTGCCCCTGCACAGCTGATCCTCCATGGACAGTGGAGGTTGCTGGTCAGTGGTCACAGCCAGTCCTTGCAGCTGACTGGCCTGGGTTAATCCCTCCCATTGATCTGCCAACAGCAACCAAGTCTCAATTACAACAGGAGGGTGTACTCAGCCCACACGAAGGGTGCACCTCGAATGCCCAGCTTAGGTGATAGGGGAGGCTGTGCCACTGGACTCCACAGGACACCTACTACAACAGGCCACACTACCAAAACACAGAGTCAAAGCACCTCTACTACGACACAGAAAGAAACACAGGGAGGCTGCCAAAATGATGAGACAAAGAAACATGGCCCAGATGAAAGAACTTAGCAAAACTCCAGAAAAAGAGCGAAAATAAAATGGAGATATGAAATCTATCAGATGCAGAGTTCATAGCAGTGTTCATAAGGATGCTCAAGGAACTCAGTGAGGACCTCAGCAGCATAAAAAAGACCCAGTCAGAAACAAAGGATACACTAACTGAAATAAAGAACAATTTACCGCGTAACAACTGTAGTGTGGATGAAGCCAAGAATCAAATCTATGATTTGGAACATAAGGAAGAAAAAAATCAACCATGCAGAAAAACAAGAATAATAAAGAATCAAAAAAAAAAAATGAGGATAGTATAAGCAGCCTCTGGGACAACTTCAAGAGGTCCAACATTCACATCATAGGGATGCCAGAAGGAGAAGAGAAAGAACAAGAAACTGGAAATCTATCTGAAAATATAGTGAAAGAAAACTTCCCTAATTTGGTGAAGGAAATAGACATGCAAGTCCAGGAAGCACAGAGTCCCAATTATGATGGATACAAAGAGGCCCACTCCAAGACACATCATAATTAAAATGCCAAAGGTAAAGATAAAGAGAGACTCTTAAAAGCAGCAAGAGAAAAGAAGTTAGTTTCCGGACCCTTGCCGAATGGGAGGGGGAGAATGGGCGAAGAGGTGAGGGGATTAAGTAGTACAAATAGGTAGTTATAGATTAGTCATGGGGATGTAAAGTACAGTATAGGAAATGTAGTCGTCAAAGAATTTATACACGTGACCCACGGACATGAACAAGGGCGGGGGATGGCCTGAGGGAGCAGGGGGTGCTGGTTGGAGGGGGGCCAAGGGGGAAAATTCAGGACAACTCTAACAGCATAATCAGTAAAATATAATTTTTAAAAAAATACAACTGAACTACTGAACAACTATCTTTCAGAGTGCCTGAATTCTGGCAGAATGGGAGTCCTACAACTAGGAAATGAAAGAAGCCACATGAAGATTGGCAGGAGGGACGGAGACATGGAATGGGTTGGTCTCACACACACGTGTGGTAGATAAAAGTTGGGAGGGATATCTCAGCTGCAGAGATGCCTCCTGGGAAGTGAGGGTTTCACTGCCCAGGGTTTCAGTGCCAGAAGTCTCCGCTACTTCTGGGTATAAAAACCAACAAGGATTGAGGCTGAGCAAGACAGAGGGCTTCTGGAGTCCCAAAGAGTTCCCCTTAAAGGGCCTGGGCACAGACTTACTCGGACTCACTCGCTCTGAACTCCAGCACAGGGGCAGCAGCTTTAAAGGCACCAGAGACATATGGGGAGGACCCAAATGGTCAAGAATCAGGGCGAGAGAAGGGTGGGGCAACTTTCTCCCAGACAGAAGGCTGGCAGAGGCCACTGTTCCTTTGCTGAGCGCTTGCCCCACAGAACCAGCAGGCAGGCACCGTCTCTGAGACTCCATCACCCTGGCTCGCACTGTTTGCCCTGCCCCGGTGATTCCCTGAGGCCCTGCCCCACCCAAATTTCCAGCCCACCCCAGTTGTTCCCAGTGGTTTTTCCATATGATTGGTCTGTCTTGGCTCATGCTTCAGATTTTCCTAAAATCTCTCAAAAAATCGGCGTCTGCCTCAGCAAGCCCCTTATCTCGCTAAGTGGCCCAATCCCAGCACTGGCAGCAGCCAGCCTTGGTTCGCAGCTTGGCCTCTCCTGGGCACCTCCAAGCCCAGTACAAGTAGCAGCCACCTGCAGTTCAATTTGTAGCTTATGCCGGGTGGCCTCAGGCAGAACACAAGCGGCACTGGCAGTGGCAGATCCTGGCCTGACAGTAGGACCTAGAGCCAGAGCACCGGGTGGACAGCTTCAGACCATGTCGAAGCAAAGCCACTCAACCACCTCCACAAGAGACACACTCAAGAGGCAGACTCAGCGGACACCAGGGCCCAGACGAAATAAGTCCTGCTCTGAGAGATGGGTCCCTGTATAGCTGACCCTCCATGTTGGCTGGCGGTTATAGTCAGTCCTTGAAAATGATCAGCCTAGGGGTAAATCTCCCCCCACTGACATGCCAACAGCAATCAGGGCTCAACTACAACAGGAGGGTGTACACAGCCCAATCGAGGGATGCACCTGGGTGCCCAGATTAGGTGATCAGGGAGGCTGGGCCACCAGGCCCTACAGAACACTTACTACATAAGGCCACTCTAACAAGCCTAAGAGACATCCCAGCTCTACCTAATACATAGAAATAGACACAGAGAGGTGGTCAAAATGAGGAGACAAAGAAACATGTCCCAAACAGAAGAACAAAACAAAACTCCAGAAAAAGAACTAAACAAAATTGAGATAAACAATCTACTAGAAGCAGAGTGCAGAACACTGATTATAAGAATGTTCAATGAACTTAGAAGAATAAGTGAACTTAGTGAGAACTTCAACAAAGAGATAGAAAACAGAGAAATAGAAACAGAAAAACATAAAAAAGAAACAAATAAATACATTAAATGAAATAAAGAATGTATTATAGGGACCCAACAGTAAAATGGATGAAGCCAGAATCAAATCAGCAATTTGGAATACAAGAAAGCAAACAAACAACAACAACAAAAAACCAAACGAACAAAAAAACAAAGTCCATAATAAGTTCTAAACAAGATGAACCCAGGAGACCCACACCAAGACACATCGTAATTAAAATGCAAGTGGTTAAAGACAAAGAGAGAATCTTAAAAGCCCAAAGAGAAAAGCAATTAATTACCTACAAGGGAGCTCCCATAAGACTGTCAGGTGATTTATCAACAGAAATTTAGCAAGCCCCAAGTAAGTGGCAAGAAATATTCAAAGTGATGAAAAGCAAGGACCTGCAACCAAGATTACTCTACACAGCAAAGCTATCGATTAGAATCAAAGGACAAATAAAGACCTTTCCAGATAAAAAGCTAAAAGAGTTTATCAGCACCAAACCAGTATTATACAAAATGTTAAAGGGTCTTTTTGAAAAAGAAGAAAAAGAAAAAAAGATTAAAAATAGGAACAATAAAATAGCAATAAATATATATCTACCAAGAATCATGGAGGGTTATCAGGAAAGGGGGAAGCCAAAGAACTTATATGTATGACCCATGGACATGAACTAAGGGGGTGGAATGCTGATGGGAAGGGGGCACAGGGTAGAGGGGAATAAAGGGGAGAAAAAAATGAGACAACTGTAACAGCATAATCAATAAAATATACTTTAAAAAAACAACTGAATGTAAAAAACGAAATAAACAAGCAGAAAAGAATCAGACTCACAGATACAGAGAACATTTTGATGGTTGTCAGATTGGAGGGGCATTGGGGGGATGGGTGAAAAAGGTGAAGGGACTAAGAAGTACAAATTGGTAGTTACAGAATAGTCATGGGGATGTAAAGTACAGCACAGGGAATATAGTCAATAATATTCTAATAACTATGTACGGTGCTTTCTAGGCATGAGATTTATCAGGATGATCACTTAGTAAGTTATTAATATCTAATCACTGGGTTTCACACCTGAAACTAATATAATAATGCATGTGAATTGTAACTGAAAAATTAAAAAATGATTTAAAATTTTAAAAAATTTAAAATTTTTTGACAGAGTACCTTCTCTAACCACAATGTGATGTTAGAAATCAGTAACAAAAAGTAAATCCTCACATGTTCAGAAACTAAAATTCTCATATATTTAGAAATTAACAAAGTTACCATATGTTTAAAAATTAAGAAATAATCAGTGAAAATGCCATGACATCTGGGTAATATTTTTGATTCTACAATAGTACATTCAACAAAGCAAAACTTGTGAGATGCAGCTAAAATACTACCTGGGGCCAAATTCGTTTCCTTATATACATACAGAGTCAAATTTTGGTTCTCTGAAGTCTCCCATCTTGAACAATTTGCCTCTTGACCCGTGTGATTTGGTTTTCGAAGAAATCGCTTCTCAGACAGCCTTCTGGAATCAGAAGACTTTTCCAAAAGCGACTTGTTCAAGAACAGAATATCCTTTGTTTGACACCTGAGAGACACGTGGCTGATCGTACAGGTATTGGTATAAAAGGGCTGTCGGGTCAAGAATTGAAAACCGAAGTTTTGTTGAACAACCAAGACATTTTTTCTATGAACAACTTGGTCAAGAACCGAATTATTTGAGAGCCAAGATATTCAAAAACTGAGGTGTGACGGTATTAGGAAAGGAGACTGAAAATTAATGAGCTAAGCATCTAAAGCAAAATAAACTGAAAGAGATTAGGGAGGAAAAATTAAGAGCAAAAATCAATTAAATAGAAAATAAACATTGCATTGAGAGGATCAAGAAAATCTAAAGCTAGTTCTCTAAACAAAACAGATAAACTGAAAACTGAGAAAACCGATTATGAAGAAAAGAGCGAGTAGACAAACAGAAAATATCAAGAATAATAATAAGAGAATATTAATAACATCCCTCTGGCAACAATTTGAAAATTTAGATGTGATAGACAAATTCCCAGAAAAAATAACCCATCAAACTGAGTCAGTAGCTATAAAAAATCTGAATAATCCTATAATTTTCAAAAAAATTAATAAGTGGAAAATATTCCTGGAAAGAGGCATATTCTAAAATTATTATTATTATAATCTTACTTGGAATTATTCCAATCTTACTTAAAAGTTTCCAGAGAGTAGAAGATAACAGCAAAGTCTGTATGAGGATAGCAAAAATCTTGATACCAAACCCATATAAGAATAGTATAAGAAATAAGTGAATTTTATTAATAAATAAATAATAAATAATTTTATTAATAAATAAACGTGGAAAAATATTAACAAACAGAAACCAAAAATATAGGAAAAGCAATAATGTATGGTGTCTAGGTTTGTTTATCGCATTATAGATTTATTCATATTTGAAAAGAAATTAATGCACTCATTACACTAATAATACAGAAGAAAATCAAAGGATAGGCAAAACTCTATAGAGATCAAGCATCTGATAAAATTCCACACTTCTTTAAAAAACTATTTGTAATATTAAAAAATGTAATAATTTGATAGCAGGTATCTGAAAACAAACCACCAAGAAAAATGCTAAAACATTAAAAACCATTCCCTTGATACTGTAACAAATCAAGAATCTTGTCTGTTCACATTTCTTTCAACATTTATATGTGATGGACTTAGAAAGGCCATCACAACAATGAAAAATCCCTAGGGAAAAATACAACTTAATTAAGAGATTAAAAAAAAAGAAAACTTAAGTAAATGAAATTATTTACCAGGATTATGGACTAGAAAATTCAAAATTACAAAGTGTCAGTTCTATTCAAATTAAGTGCAACCAAGCCAGTTAGGATTCAGGGGCAGAGTCGGTGGTTAAGTCAATCTATGAGGGCCACTAAATATCACTGGAATAAATTACAAGTATGATGCCAGTTAACTAAAGTTTCCACATGTTACTCTTTATCTAACTGGAAATTTAAAAACATTCCTCAGTAACATCTACTATACATCTAGTTAGTCGCACTTACTTAAAATTCAGAGAACAATACCTGGCACTTTTCTGGGGACATATTACCTAATTTTGAAGCTCATAAACATGCTTACCAAGAAATTATTGGTTCAGAAGTAAAAACAAGAACTACAGACAACTGAAAAATATTTTGTAAAATCTTTTGCAAAATCTATGTTTCCTTCAACTAGTGAAAGGAAATTAGTATTTTAAGGTTTCTGTATCATTTTTGGATTGTAAAATCTATTTATCCCTACCGTCACTAAATAAATGTTTGACCAATATTTATAGGCTGAAAAGGGCTACCCACTTAGGCTCTAACATGCCTTCCTGAGAGCACTTTTCACAGTGTATATAAATTATTTACTTATCTGTCCCTCCCAATTAAGCAATCTGACTGAAGAAAGCTTGTATTTCTCACTGTTGTTTCTCACTCAAAACACTTACGAAATGCATGCCGTATTAATAAAATCTCAGTTTACAGATAAGGCTCTAAGAAACGTTAATTGACCAGGTCTTAATCTACAACTAAGAAGTAGCAGAGCTACTCAGTTTATTTATTCAGCAAATATTTATTGTTCTAGGTCTTAGATTCTAGGACTAAAACCTAGATCCCTATTGCAGTGTTCTTTCCATAATCACAGGGGGAAAAAATCTTTTTAGAATGAAATCACTTTTATATGATTATAGCACGAAAGGAGAAACTCTTACTAAAAAAGAACTCACTACTGAACCAAAAAAGACAACCCGTTGTTAGTTTAAAACTTTTTATTTAGATGTCCTCTAAATAATAATCAGTTAAAACAACCATATAAAGCTATAGCAACATGGTAATATAGGGAGAAACAAATTTTAAAGTTATTAAGCATTTAAGTAAATTCTTTAAAATCATTTTAATTCAGGATACATGGTATTTTCATGTAAAAATTTTCTAGACCATTTTTTCTCAGTTATAAGTATCAAAATGTAAAACCTATACATTTGTAATCACACTATTAAATAAAAGCACCTTTCATACAGAACGTACACAATTCCAAGCATTTTCTGCCCCATCAGCGAGTATGAAAACTAGTTTTTTTCCACAGCTTTCTCACACACACCTAATGTGGTAGTAAATTTTTAATTTTTTAAGGTAGCAATTCACCTTTTATTGAGTGTTATACAACATTCACCTATGTTTTCACAGGAAAAACACTTTTTATATTTCCATTAGTTTATTTATATTTAATTAAATTACTTGATTAATCACCCCAGATATAATTGATATAAACAGGTTTTGAGACACACACAAGTAACTCTTGAGAAGTATATAAACAACTGAACCAGCAGAAGCAGAAGCACCTACAAGAGAGCTGCACCGGCCTGAGCACTCAGCATACCATGGGCACTGATCAGTATGTTTATACAAAGAGAATGCAGGACTTAAGTTATTCCAATTAGTCATTAAGTGGAAGCCATTTAAGGTAATTTAAACTGTAGATTGAATACTTAAAAATATTTTTGGCCATAAGGGTACTAACAAAGGATCGACCAAGAGAAACTTAGCAACTCTACCAAGAAAAACATCCACTGTACACATTCCCCACAGATGATTAGTAAATAACATAAGGGAAAAAATTCTATTTTACTTAAAGTTATATAACAAACAGAAAAATTATTTAATTGCATTAATACATGTGTTCCTTAAGTTTAACCTAAAACAGACATACCTTGGAGATTTAATGGGTTTGGTTCAAGGCTACTGCAAATAGGTAAGTCGCATGAAGTTTCTGATTTCCTAGTGCATAGAAAAATTATGTTTACACTATACTGCAGTCTATTAAGTGTGAAATAGCATTAAATCTAAAAGTGTACATACCTTAATTAAAAAATACTTTGTTGCTAAAAATGCTAACCATCATCTAAGCCCCAGCAAGTCATAATCTTATTGATAGTGGAGGGTCTTATCTTCAATTTGTTAAAAAAAGAAAGTATCTGTGAAGTGGAATAAAGAGAAGAGCAATAAAACGAGGTATGCTTGTACCTCATCAGGTAACTGTACTGACCCTGTTTGCTACAGAGTAGTAACATTAGTATATACATAGCTCCATCTAGTGGACAAATAGACAAACATGCCCAGAGTTTATGTTTCAGTTTTTATCTAATTTCAGAGTAAAATAAACAAAACTGACTTAGAAAGGCCAGCTTTTCACTCCTATCAGGTAATTACAACATTTCCCCTAATCAATTTGCTAACAAACATTTTCCATTTGATCAGTGATATTTTTCAATACTGAGGATTTCTTCAACATCTTCTAACAAACTTTTTCATAGGACAAAGAACAGTGGTTGTTTATTCCACAAAGGAAAAACTTAGTATTCATGTTGTTCCTTTAAAGAGAATAATATACACAAAGCTCACACCACTGGGATACAAGTATGGAGCAATATCCTGCAAGCAAGTGCCAATGTAAAATTGTCTTCGAGGTCCATATAGTTGTAACAAACAGCTAGCGAGATACAGAAAAAAACATAAGCAGGGTTTCTGAACATTTTTTTTACCTTTCCTCAATAATATAAAACATAATGAAAAACTTTTGTATTTAAAAAGTTTTTTGGAAATACTTTTGTTGTAAAGACTTAAAGACTATTAAAATTTCCCTTTTAGTAAGTATTTTTAAATACCTATACTCTTAAAACAATGTAAAAACATTCCAATCACTGATGTAACTAAACTTCAAATCAAACTCTATTTCTGGATACAAAAATATATAAATTTAACTTAATAAAAGCTCACTACAATAAGGCACCAGAATGAAGAGTAAGAATCAATGGTAACATGCAGATTTTTTCCCTTAATATTTTTCTTATTTCCATATCTCTGTATAAGTTCAATATATAATTTGAGTATATTTCTCTTTATGTTGTTAATTTAATTAAAATCAATGTTAATTAGTTCACTACTCTGTAATGTCACCTCACATGAATAATGCTATCATACATTAATATTTTAATAATATCTAAGGATTTAATATAACTTTAATTCATATCTAGTGCCTAGTGAGCACAGTACTTAGTAAAGAAGTATATGTTTTAAGTTAACGATCCAATGTAAAATTTCTGATGGAGATGTTGGCTTATTTTAGAAACTTTAACATTTTCAACTTTGTAACTTTCCTTTGCTTAGCGTGCTTATTTTATCAAATCAAATTGTCTTTAACTTTTCTCCCTTTTGGATGCCATGAGAGGCTAAAAGTTTGAAGCAATGTACTTGTTCTAGTTTTTAGAACAAGTTATTAAAAAATAAACTAGTTTTTAAAAATTATTGCAGACTTTTGACCTGACTTAAGTGGGTAATGCCAGTATGATCGGAAGAATGGGAATACGCTTGTTAAAGCAAGAATCATATCCCGCTCGTAACCCAACAAAAGTATTCTGGTGTCCTTGGTAACTGTCAGGTACTCAAAGTTCAAAATCCCTGGTTTATCAAAATTAACATCTTATCTAGACCCTAGTAATGAACTGTTTATTCTGTTTATAGGAATAAAAAATAAAACTATTTCCTTTTCAGATAAGGCAAGGTTGAAATTTTTTCCTAAAGGAATTTTGTTCAAAAATTAGGAAGCCTTAAGACAGTGAGTGAACTCAAAGATTGCTGGCTCTCTCCCGAAAAAACAACCTAGAAAAACTAGAAAAGAGGGCATCATAGACCCAAGGAACCAACCAAATACTTCAAGAAATCCATGCTAAGTGTTAGCTGTCTTGAAGGAAGCTTGTGGGAGAGGACGACTACAGCCTTGAGGGAAGAGCAGGCACTGGTGATGCAGGAAGATGAGGTCAGAGAAAAATTTGTGTGGCTCCCTTCTCCTGCTGCGTCGCCTTAGAACAATTTGTGTCTGTCCCATCAATAACCCAATAATCCAAGCAGCAAGTGCAATGAGGTAATATTAAGGGAGGGCAAAAATCTTACTGGAGTAATGACAACAGATGGGATCTGTCTTAGAACGTTGGGGCTGCTATAACAAAAATACCATAGACTGGATGGCTTATAAACAACAGACATTTATTTCTCAAAGTTACAGAGCCTGAACGTCCGAGGTCAGGGCACCAGCACAATTGAGTTCTGGTCAGGGTCCCTTTCTGGGCTGCAGGTTGCCCACTTCTCACTGTTTTCTCACCTGGTAGAAAGCAGAGAAGGGAAGCAAGCTCTCTTGTGACTCTTCCAAGAGCACTAACTTAAGTCCCAAGGGCCGTGCCCTCAAGACCTTGTGGAATCCTAATTATCTCCTAAAGGTTCCACATCCTAAATGGGAGTTAGGGTTTCACCACATGAATGGCCAGGGGCGGGGGACCCAAACATTTATTTCTTCTGTCTTTTCCCCTTCCAAACCCCAGACTGGCTGTCTTATAGCCATGGAGTTCAGGCACCTGAATGTACAAGAAAATTGCATTTCCTAGCTG
Organism: Mormoops blainvillei; assembly: GCA_004026545.1. Classification (NCBI taxonomy): domain Eukaryota; kingdom Metazoa; phylum Chordata; class Mammalia; order Chiroptera; family Mormoopidae; genus Mormoops; species Mormoops blainvillei. The sequence goes on along the minus strand of PVJD01008092.1, from coordinate 10,704 downwards.
TCTTTACATTTGGGACATGTGTCTGACCGAAGTCATGTGACTGAATTGTATTCAATAGCAAAAGTAGTATGGACAGAAGTGATACAAGCCAATTTTAAGATGCACTTTCAAGGCCTTCTATGAGATCCTGCAGCCCTCACTTCCCCTCTTGCAACGACCTTAAAAATCATACTTGAGACGGTGACATCACAAGATAGAAGGGAATTCTGATCGGTATGCCAAATTCTGTATGGGTAAGAAATAAAACTCATGTGTTTTAAGCCACAACTTGGGGGTTATTATTCCAACATAGCCTTTCAGATGCTAGTACACAACTCAGAGACTGCCACCTTCCCGTTCCAATTCTAACCACAGGAGCTCATTGGTAGAGTAATAACAAATTCCAACAGTGATTCTGCAGTGCCTGAAACTCTCTCACTCCAAGCCCATTCCATCCTCCCTGTTCCCTCTTCTAAAAATACACATCTATTCTCTCTCTCTCTCTTTTTTCCCCTCTCTTCATCTCTCCCTCCCACTCACTCATTCACTCACACTTCATTGCCAGATCTTAGAAAGTAACTAGCTATTTCTCAAAATTAACAAGAAATATTTTTCTATATAAATACTTTTCAGTCTTTTGACAACTCATTTAGAAGATTTCAAATGGCTTAATCATGAGTTCCTTTAAAATAAATACACTGGTTATACTCTAACTATAAGCACTAGCAGTCAGAGCTGATCCAATATTAATGTCGAATGATACTGAATTCTTGATTTTGTAGATTGCTAATGATAGGAAAAAATTGGAGCTATAAATTCTAGACACTGCCCTAATGACCATATCCTATAAAAAATAGTCCAGAATACACTACAGCAAAAGTAGAAAAAAAAATTACCCCTTACACTCACTAGCAAAACATAAAATATTCTTAAAATCTTAGTATGGTCACTTGGTCATTTTTGTTTTACATATTTATATATGTGTACTCAATGTCTCCAGATGCTTGATTTTTTCTGCAGTATTATATCATAAACATTTTTCTTCAAATCATTTTAATGGTTGTTTAATATTCGATTGATGGCAATATCATAATATTCTGTTACAGACAGCACTAAAAGGAACATCTTTATGGTAGCTTTTAAAAATACAATTAACATTAAATATGGGAATGTTAAAAAGCAGTTTAAATTTTTACCCACTAATAGGCAAATAAAATGGTCTTTTGTTTTTCACAAAATACTTAATACATATTTTAGAAGACAAATGATTCCAAAAAAATTCAGTGAAAATAATTTCTCTAATATTTAAGGTACATTTATGTGTAGATCGAATATGAGCTTTCAGACCAAACAGTTAGTAATCATGTGACAAAATATTAAAATGAAATTTTAATTCTAAGATGGTTAACAAACAAAAACAAAGGCATTTAAAGATGTAAACTCTGATTTTAATTTATATGGAGATAAAATTAATCACGTGCATGAAATAAAGACAATAGAAATTAAGCCACTGAAATCCAAAGCTGAGTTTCTTACCAATGAAGAATGACAAAGAAACTCAGACAGTGAGTTTCTGTGCATGAACTTCCTCAGCTGCAGTTCGCTTACCCAAATGAATTAGAATAATCTTGCCCACTGTGCCAGCTCATGCCACTGAATAAAATGTTCTACTTTGAGATATCATAAGCTAGACCACACAATACCTGCAGCTCCCAATCTAGTAATAAGCTATTTGACATAAATTAAGGAAATGGCTCCATTTACATTAAATTTAAAAGATAATAAAAGTATTAAAGTACTAATTAGTTTCAAGAAATGCTGCTTAAAAAGTCTGTCATACATCAGAAAATAGTTCATTAAAAGAAGGAATTTAAACATTTTAAACAATTTTAGGTTACATGTATATGGTTGAGACAATGCAAAGCAGCATTTCAACACTCAAACACAAACAGTATCTGTAAGAAATTACCATTCAACTACCAACTGAGTAGAGTAATAACGCAAAAAGTTTTCTCATTATATGACGAGCACCTTTATCATTGTACCCTAACATAAATTTATATGATCTTGGGTCATATTTAATAAGACATATTTCCTAAGATTAAAACATAACTTAAAATAAATACATAAATAACAAAATACACACCACAGTGGAAGAAAAACTTTTTTTTAATCCTCTTAAAATTCGTGGCTGGAACTGGATATTAAACTGACAACACAGATTAACAGGATATATGCATACAAATTTATGTAATGTAAGTTTTATGTGACAAAAGAGCCTTCACAAGGAAATAAGGACCCCAGAAATAGTTAGGCCTAAGCCTTCTTATACTATGTCGGATGAAAAGTGGAAAACATGATACGACAAAGGGTAGAGGAGTCAAGAGTAGTAAACTGGGTGAAAACACAGCAAGTCCTATTCCGTTGGATTCCCTTGAGTATCCTTATCCTTCTGTCTTTAGAGATAAGGATGCTCCTTCCTTCTGGATATATGGAGGGCACCTCGCAAGAGGGTCATATGTGACATGCTTCAGGAGAGGAGAGGGATCAGAAAGTCCTTCTTGAACCTGACATTTTCCAAATTTTTTCAGCTTAAAAAATATACATGTGTAAATATATATATAATTTCTGTAAGGTTATTTCTTAGTTATATTTTATTGACCATGCTATTACAGTTGTCCCAATTTTTCCTCCTTTGCCCTCCTCCACCAAGAGCCACACCCCTAAGACAATACCCACTCCTTTGTTCATGTTCAATGGTCACACATATAAGTTCTTTGGCTAGTCCGTTTCCTACACTGAACCTTACATCCCCACGGCTCTTCTGCACCTACCTATTTGTACTTTTTAAGTGCCTCACCTCTTCACCTGTTCCCCCATATCCCCTTATCTGGCTACCATCAAAACAATTTCCATATCCATGATTCTGTCTGCATTCTTGTTTGCTTAGTTTATTCTCCAGAGTCAACTGTTCGTAGGTATGTATTTATTGCTATTTTATTGTTAATAGTCTTGATGTTCTTCTCTTTTTCCTTAAATAAGTACCCTTAACATATCATATAATAATGGTTTGGTGATTATGAGCTCCCTTAGTTTTTTCTTGTGCAATCTTGGCTGTAGGTCCCTCCCTGCTTTTCGTAACTTTGAGTATTTCTTGCCAAACCCTTCTAGCCTGCAAAGTGTCTTTTGAGAAATCAGCTAACAGTCTTACAGGAACTATCCTGTAAGTAACCAACTGTATTTCTCTTGCTGCTTTTAAGATTCTCTCTTATCTTTATCCTTTGGCATTTTAATTATGATGTGCCTTGGAGTGGGCCTCTTTGCATCCACCCTGTCTGGGGCTCTCTGAGCTTCCTGGATTTGCATGTCTATTTCCTTCACCAAATTAAGGGAGTCTCCTTTATTATTTTTTAATAGATTTCCAATTTCTCGCTCCCTCTCCTCCTCTTCTGGCAGCCCCATCATGCAAATGTTGGAATGCTTGAAGCTGTCTCAGGTGCTACTTACACCATCCTCATTTTCCTGGATTCTTTTTTCTTCTTGTTTTTCTGATTGTTTTTTGTTTCCTTATGTTCCAAACCATTGATTTGATTCTCAGCTTCATCCACTCTACTGTTCTATCCTTGTAAATTGCTCCTTATTTCAATCAGTGTATCCTTTGTTTCTGACTAGATCTTTTTTATGCTCTTGAGGTCCTCACTACACTCCTTGGCATCCTTATAAACAGTGTTTTGAACTCTGCATCTGATAGACTGCATATCTCCATTTCATTTAGCTCTTTTTCTGGAGCTTTGATCTGTCCTTTCATCTGTTTGACAGGATTTAGGAAGTGAAGCATGAGCCAAGACCAGCTATTCATGTGGAAAAGCCACTGTTAACAGCTTGGGTGGGCCAGTATGTTTGGTAGGACAGAGCCTCAAGGGATCGCCAGGGCAGGGCAACGAGTGTTAGCCAGGGTGACAGAGTCTCAGATATGGCTCCTGCCCGCTGGTTCAGTGGTTCTGTAGGGGGGACGGTTCAGAAAAGGCACAATAGCCTCTGCCCACCTTTCTGTCTGGGAGACAGCTGTCCCCCAGCTCTCATCCTGATGCCAGACACTGCAGTTCCTCCCTGTATGTCACTGGCGCCTTTCAAGCTGCTATCCCAATGTTAGAGCTCAGAGGAAGTGAGCCTGAGTAGTCTGTGTGTGGATTCTTTAAGGGGAACTGCTTGGGACTCCATAATTTTCTTCCACTGACTCAATCCCTGATGGTTTTTACAGCCAGATGTTATGAGGACTTATCTTCCTAGCACTGTAACCCTTGGAAGGGGGGGCGGGGCCTGGAGGAGGGCTGGGACTCCTCACTGCTGAAATATCCCTCCCAAATTTTTATCCACCAAATGTGGATGTGAGACCAGCCCATTCCATGTCCCCGCCCCTCCTACCAGTCTGGGTGGATGTGGTTTCCTTAATTCATTGTGGTCAGACTTCCATTCAACTCAATTTCTGATAGTTCTGAGTCATGACTGTCCTATCTTTTACTTGTAATTTTGATGTGGTTGTGCAAGAAGGCGAGCCATGTTTATCTATGTCACCATACTGACCAGAAGTCTCAGAAGGCTTTTCATTAATACATTTTTTAATCTTCACCAGAGAATATATTTTTATTGATTTTACGGAGAGAGAATGAGAGGGAGGGATGGAAACACTGACAGGTTGCCTCCCATTTGTGCCCCAAGGATCAAACTCACAACCTAGTTATGTGCCTTGACCAGGGATCAATCCCATAAGCTTTTGGTGCACAGGATGACTCTCCAACTAACTGAGCCACCCAGCCAGGTGTTCAGTTTAAAATATTAACTACACCAGTGCCATTTCCGTCACCTTGTGTACATCTTCTGAAACCTCTCAACACAAAATGAAAATATCCTACATTTTACCCTTTCCTAATTACATTTTATTTAGGATAATGGGGTACAGTGAAAAAAGAAAAGGCATGCAAGTACTAATCAAAAGAAATGAGTGGCCATAATAATATTAAACAAAATAAAGCAAGAAATATTATCAAGACTAAAGAAGTACATTAAATGGTTTAATTCACTAACAAGACATAAACAATCCTAAACATATAAGTACTTATGAAGGGTGTCAAAATACACGAGTTAGGATGAAGAATCATCAGACGAATCCCTAGTTATAGTTGGAAACTTCACCATACCTCTCCCAGCAATCAGGGGAATAAGTATTCAGAAAATCAGCAAGGATATAGAAGACTCAGTATATCAATCAACTCGACCTAATTATTTACAGGAAACTCAATCCAACATGGCTGAATACACAATCTTTTCAAGTACACTTGGTATATTTACCTGAAAAGAACCCAGCCTGGTCTATAAAACAAACCTCAACACATCTATAAAAACTGAAATTTTACAAATTATGTTCTCTTACGATAAGAGAAATAAACTAGAAGTCAATAACTGAAGGTTATCTCGAAAATCCCCAAACACATCTAAATAACCCATGATTCAAAAAGGAAGAAGAAAGGAAAATTGTAAAGTATGTTGAATTATATAAAAATGGAAACAGAGTACCAAAATGTATGGGATGTAGCTTGATCAGTGCCTAGGGGGAAATTTATGGTACTAAACACATATATGTAAAAAGGAGAAGGCCTCTCAATATTTAAGCTTCTACTTTTAAAAAACTACGAAATTAAGGGCAAATTAAACCCAAATCAAACAGGAAGAATGAAATTAAAAGAGCACAAAAATCCATGAAATTGAAAATAGAAAATCAACACAGAAAAGATCAATGAAACCAAAAGTTGGTTCTTTGAAATGAAATTGAGAAGCCTCTTGCCAGATCAATCAAGATAAAGACATACACTGCCAATTATCAGGAAGAAGGCAAGGGCATTGAAATAATCCCACAGACACTGAAAAGATAAAAAGGGACTATCACAAAGAGCTTTACACCCATAAAATTGACAAACTCCTTAGAAGACACAATCTACCAAAGCAAACTCAGTAAGAAGAGATAACCAGAAGAGTCCTGTATCTACTGAAGGAACTGAACTCATAGTTTTAAGAAAACTTCCAAGAGAGAAAACTCCAGACCCAGGGGTTATACTGATAAGATCTCTTAAATTGCTGTTTTTTCCTGGAAACCTCATTCCCTAGGAGGCTTCTCTGGAATCTGGACCATCTGTATTCTAGGCCTGCTATATAGCTGTCCTTCCTGGGACATCATTTCACTGTTCTCCCGGGTTGGATTTACTGTTTCCTATATTCCAGGTCTTTCTCTCACATCTTTATTTTGCTAGAGCATAACTTCTGAGGCTTTCCAGGTCTGAAAATCTTTGTTCTACGCCCATACTTCAAAGACTGTTGACTAGCTAAGAATCTGGGGGTTGAAACCACTACCTTTCAAAACTTTGAGATCACTGCAACACTGTGCTCTAGCAGATGATAATGCTGATCAAAAAGACTAATGCTGGTATAATCATTCAATACTTCTTTCTTTTTAGGAAGCCTATTTCTGTTTTCTTTCTAAACCTTCGGGATTATTTTTTTTCATTCTTGGCATGAAGTTTTACAAACATGTGCCCATAGGTACTTTTTTTTGTTTTGTTTTGTTTTGAATATTGAGCACTGCAAGGACAGAAACATACAATGCCATGCATCTGGTGTTAAATGATGGTTGTTTTGGTTGGAGTTACAAAATTTGGAGTAACATTTTGCTGTCTTTTTTTATTTATTTATGTTGCTTGTTTTTATAAACAACTATGCCATTAAAAAATAAAAAAGAATGCCCACAATGTTAATGAAAGCTTTAAATATGCAAACTTTGATTCTATAATTCTACTTCTAGAAATCTACGTTCCAACAAGGGTGCAAACACAGACATACAAGAACATAAACTGCGGTGCTGTTTATAGTTTAAAAAATTAGAAACAGCACTAATAGCTATGAATTAAGGTCTGGTTAGACAAACTATGCTACATAAATATATAAACGCTATGCATACATATATTGACATAGAAATATGTATAAAATATTATTAGAAGAAAAATGGAAGTTGTAAAATAATAAAACATAACTATTATTTACATAATATCAATATTATATTATGAAAATAAAAAAGCAAAAACAAACCCCAAAAACCCAAACTATGTGCTTAGATACATATATACATCTAAGGAAATGTATAAAGAAAGGTCTGAAAAGATACATTCCAGGAAGCAATAGTCTCTACAATAACCCTTAAAAGAATGGTAACATATGTATAATTTCAAACAAAGTAAACAGGATAAAACAGTAACAAAGTAAAAAGGATAAAAATGGAATAATACAAAATACGAATGGATAAAATGATCCAAATACTATATGCTCCTGTTGTAAAACAAAGATGTCCCACTGGATTTTTAAAAATCCAATTCTGCCCTGGCTGGTGTGGCTCAGTGGATTGAGCACCAGCCTGCGAACCAAAGGGTCACTGGTTTGATTCCCAGTCATGGCACAACTCTGGGGTTGCAGGCCAGGCCCCCAGTAGGGGACACATGAGAGGTAACCACATATTGATGTTTCTCCCCCTCTCTTTCTCCCTCCCTTCCCCTCTCTCTAAAAATAAATAAATGAAATCTTTGTTAAAAATCCAATTCTGTACACACATTAACCAAATGAAGGCTGACATAGCTATATCAAAATCAGAAAGAGGTCATAGCTTAGAGAAGACTCAGGAAACATGACAACTAAATACAGCAAGATATCCAGATTAGGTCCTAGAACAGAAAAAAGAACACTAATGGCAAAGCCAGTTATACCTGGATAAAGTGTATAATTTAGTGAAAAGTATTATGTCAATATTAATTTCTTGGTTTTGATCATTATACTCTGATCATGCATTGCATTAACATTAGAAATAGGGTGAAGGGTTTACAAAATCTTTTCATACTATTTTTGCAAGTTTTTGGTAAGTCTAAAATTATTTCAAAATAAAAAGTTTATTAAAAAATTCAAACTAAACTTTAAAACAAGAGGCACTACTGGAGGTAAAAAGGAGTATTTATTAATGGAAAAAAAGGTTCAATTCATATGAAGAAAAACCAATTATAAAATTGTATGCTTCTAATAACATGACCTCAGAAAAAATAAAACAAAAACAAAACTACAAGGAAGAACAGAATCCACAATTACACAGGGAGATTTAACACACAGTAAGTTTTCAGTAATTGTCAATCAATTACACACACATAAGTCCCTAAGGAAAGAGATTTTCACAAAGGCTCCCATCAAGTCTTTGACAGGTGCATGTCTAAACAGGTCAACTTATAACATGGTAGCTGATTACGTCAAAGTGAGCAAGAAAATGCCAGCAAAAAGGAAGTTAGTCTTTTGTAGGTCAATTAGGGACAAGGACCATTTTTGCCATTTTTTTTTCAATTTAATCTTTATTGTATTTTGTCCATTAGACCCCTTACACCCTCCTCCCCCCAGCAATCACCACACTGTTGTCCATGTCCATGAGTCCTTTTTTCTTTTTGCTCAATCCCTCCACCCCTTAACATCCCCCTGCCCTTAGGAGAAAGGATTACACAGGAGTCTGAATACCAGGGTTATCTTAGAAGGCAGCCTATCACAAGCAGAATAAATGGAAAAGGCGACTGGAATACAAGTTAGGAGAACTGGATTTTAGTAACTGTGTGACTAAATACTTTCAAGGCCTCAGTGTTTTCACTGAAAAAAACTCGGAGTAGCCAAAATGACATCCACAGTCATTTAAATTCTAAGTTCTAAATTCTGTGCTCCCTTATTGTATCTTTAGGAAAGGATCATTATTAGATACTTGGTCAAAGTGTCTCATTTTACAAAAGAGAGCCAAGTTCCGGGACAGGTTAACACAGAGAAGTAACAGCCATACTTATTCTGCTCGTATGCCCAGCGCTCCTTCACTGTACTGCATGCTTTTGCAATTAATGCCCTAAAAAAACCTCCTATCCTCTCTTTAAGTCTCAAAATCCATTCAGTTCAAAAGACAGAGTAATACAGTACTAACAAGAGCAGCAACAACAATTAATGCTGTGCATTATTTTTTTTTCTCTCATCAGCCCTAAAGATAGCTCTATAGGTGGCATGTGAGATGAAGGTCAGCTACCCTCTGCCCATCTCAGTCCCAGGTATCTGGACATTTTAGTATTAACATTCTCTGCTGAATGTATAACAGCCAAGAGATAACAGATCATAGCAGAGTCATCTTCAACAAGGTAAACCTAAATGAAGTATCTAAAAATGGAAACAGCAACCAAAAAGGTAAGTTTTGTCACTGCTCAAATCCTGGAAAACGGTGTCCCAGGGGTCAACAATGGTAATATGATGCAGGCAATGTGTAGGGAGTATGCACTCTAGGAAGCTAATGATAACATCTGTACTGACAGATATATCCTTATTCATACCGAAGCATCAATCAGGGTGTACTACCATTTGTACATAAATACCCTATTTGCTCCCCTATGAAGTCAGTAGCCAAGGGGGCATGGTGGTGGGGGGAAGGGCTCACTTGTTAGATAATTGCCTTACGGCACATACCCTTTACAAGCTGTAATAATTTGTAGTAATTCCGACTCTGGTTCAAGAAGTGCAGTGAAAACATTGCAAATAAGTACAATTGCTTTGTGTGGCAATTATAAAGCAGAAAGGTAGTTATACTAGTCAAATTATGAGTGTATGTGTGTGTATATACATGTATATCAATGTCTAACTCTGTCCAGAATTTCCATTTAAAAATGGCTCAAGGATAGCTGTGGGCTACTGGTGGTAGAAGCTGAGGCCTAGCAGTTTATCTTAACTCTGTGTTTGCATAACAATCAAATAAGACTGAAAAAAAATCAATTATCCATATCAAAGAAAAATCACATTGATGAAGACTTCCTGCAAGCTTCTCATTAGCTTTAGCATATACATATCTAAATATACATATAAATTCACTGTGAACCACCTGAAGTGTTACCTTAAAATGTTAACACAGGCTGAAATAGTATTCAAAGAGAATTTTTGATTCTTTCAAAAGTTTTTTGATCCTTTTGGTACTGAGTGAAAGGCAGGGAGCCCCAAGTAAGAGAAGATAACCGGGACGGCCCAATGGGGCACTTAAGGAACCTCCATCTTGGGCAGGGATGCCACAGATGAGTGTCATGGCCCAAGCCACTGGCTATTAATTCCCATATTATGAAAATACTCAATCGGTAGACATACATTTTAATCAAGCCATCCCAAGATAAAACAGCTCAAAAGACAATATCCATCTCAAAGTAGCGAAAAAAGGATTTTATGATTTTTTTATACATTGTATATTTTTATGCAGAAATATCCAGATATTCACCCTTTCCCTAGGTTTTTATGCAATAGCAAAGACTACTTGCAGCTCCTTTCCTTTCTCACTTCTTACCGCTCTTTTGAACAGTTAAAAGAAATCTCAAACAGGTCTCTAATTAGTCTTGAGGCAAAACTGGTAAAAAGCAAAGAAAATATGTTTAAGGGTTTAAAATTTAACCTCAAAATACTACAGTACACATTACTTAACACTATTATGTATTTATGATTTTCTAATATAGCCCACCTAAGTTAATGATTTCACTACCACCAATGAAAAGAGTTTTGAACTGTCATTTTTCCACACAGCAGGGGTTAGCAAACTATGAAACAAGAAAGAAAGGAGGGAGGGAGGCAGGCGGGCCAGCAAAAAGA
>PVJD01008091.1:0-76308 GCA_004026545.1 Mormoops blainvillei | reverse complement strand
TGCTCTGGGGCCCCTGGAGCCACTGGAGCTGCCTTAGCCGTCGCTACAGGGCAGCACGTGTATCTGCCTGGTGCCCCGGGATCAGCAGTCAGGAGGAAGGGAAGATAATTTATGGAGCCTAGAAAAAGACACTAGATTGACTTAAGTGGGATTTTTACCACCACACCTTTGGGTCCTGTCCAAAGGATTATATACTCTCTGGGGATTACTCATTTAGCCTCAGATTGACCTGACCATATGACCCTTGTTCTCATTTCTCTCCTATACACAAAACCCCCGCCTTCCATTGTGCCAGCTGAGGTGGCCATTCTCCTGTCAACAAACCTCCCTCACCTTTCCCCTTGAGGACACAGTGGACATAGCTTCTCTCCTTAACTGAAACACCATTTTGAATAAGATACTTTATCTGCAGGGAGTCAGCCTTCTCCCTTCTTCTACATGCCACCTGGCTGGAAAGTGACATCTTTGAGGTGGCCCTGACACAGGTGGAAAGCAGACAAGCGCAAGCAGAAATGTCACCGTCTGCACTGTCCGCTATCTCCTTGTTCCCGCACTAGCCTTCCCTTGGGGATTTTCCACATCCACAGTTTCATCTCCACTTCCACTATTACACGACCCTGTTACCTCAGCCATCTTCAGCTTTCAGAATTCCTGAAATTGCACTGTAAAAACTCATTCTTGTAGCCACTCGCTGGATCTTATTATTCCAAGGCTGTTCTACTTTTCTGATCTTAAATTCCTAGGCACGCCAGCCCTCTAACTCTTCCACCTTCCACCTCCAAACTGTAATCATTTTTCAATGCGCAGCGGGATTCAAGGCATCTCCTCTCTCACGCTCACGATTTTCTCATTCCTGTCCTCCACTCATTGCTGTGGCACGATTGGAGGTCCTTACCTTTTCTGATGATTTCGTGACACACGTCTGAACACCGGGCCATTTCTGATCGCTAAGTTGTCTGTGGAGAAGCTGGCGTCATCACTGAGACCTGGCTCCTGCAAGTTCATGGCTCCCCCGCCCTGAATTCGGCCACTTACTCACATCCTTCTCTGCAACAGTATCAAGTGCTTTTGACTCAAATTCCCCTACTCACTTCCATCTTTTCCTCAATGGCAGAGAGGAACAAAAAGGGGGCATCTGTTAAAAACTGTCTTGCCTGCACTTCCTCCCAATCGCCGCCTTAAAACAATGATGAAAACCAATCAATACTGTTTCTGTGTCTTGTATCGGAGGGACAATAACTGGTCCTGTGGTTCTAAGGTGAGAGCTGCCCCCCAAGAGCTGTGACAAGCTGGGAAATTGAGCCATTGAACAGTCTACACGGCAAAGTGGCTTGTTCGAAGGATGCTAGGGTTTGTCGAATTCTTATCTTAAAGAGGACAGGGGGCAGGATTATTAAAGGCAGCTTGGTAACAGTAAGGTGATTTATTGTCCTAGATATATTTTTATGTGAACTCAAGACAATGTTTCCCTAGCAAGGCATTTTAAACTGGAAGTCCCTTGAGCCCAGGCTTCGGATTCTGGCTTCCTTTTGAGATTGTCCTCTGTCCAGCCGGAGAGCTGTGAGACGCCCAAAGTCTGCCTCGGGGGATAAAGATGCGCTCCAACAACCAGCAGAGGAAACCTGTTCCTTATCTGACCCACCACTGGAACTGGGTTCTCTTTAGCTGCTATTAAATGCTTTGTATAATTCAGGAGGGATTTTTATGATCTGTGTGTGTCGAAAGCAATAACCGTTCTTCTTGGATGTGGTGGATCCTGAATATCAAAGTGGAAGAATATTAGAGAACCATGGGCAGTATGTACTTCATTCAATATCCAGTTTAGCCTTTCCAGAAAAGGGAAATTGCTATTGGATGTTATAGCAAATGGTCTCTTACCACGTTGAGGCGAAATGGAAATAGCAGCATTTATAGAGTAAATTTTAGGGTTTCGGGGTGTTATCATCATAATCAAAAAATGCAATCATAGATGGCAGAAAGATTAGGTCAGGCTTGTTTGTTTAGGCCGAGTTTGGAATGCGAAAGGACCCCAACAAATGCGTGATGTGGTTCAGGGCTGTTCTTCATCCTTGTCCGGCCCCTTGGGCCTTGTGTTATGCAACACGGAGAACTGGTCACCCATCCCTGTCGTCTCGTTTTTGCTGTGTAAGTTGATATGTTTCCCCAACTCCATATTTTATTTAATTCATTTAAGTATTGTCTCCAAAGGTCATTTGTGTTTTATGCTAAGATAGTGGGAATTATTCACAGTCGATAGTATTAACACGCAAGTTGAATGAATGTTTCATGGACGGCAAACCAGTGATAACTAAGCGTGATTTCAGGAAGTAAAGGTAGAGGAGAGCATAATGACCATTTACAGTGATTTGAAAGCTGTATCCTACAGCTTTAATAAATCATATATCGGAGTAACAGTAATTCCAATGCCGAGTGAATGTGAGTATGCAGAGTGGAATATACATTTTTAATAAGTAGTATATCAGCTTTCTATTGCTCCTCTGACAGATTATCACTAACTTAATGACTTAACACTGTTATCGCCTTCCAGTTCTGGAAGCCAGAAGTCTGAATGGAAATCGAGGTGTTGCCAGGGCTGTGTTCCTTCTGAAGCCGCCAGTGGGCCCTGTTGCCTGTTCCAGCTTCCGCTGGTGGCTCACGTGCGGTGACAGTGATCCCTCCCATGCAGTGCGCCCACCTCCGTTCCTGTCGTTGCCTCTCCTACCCCAGCTGTGACCTTCTGCCTCATTCCTGGAAGGTCCCTGTGATGACGCTAATCTCACGCGTCTGATCCAGGAACATCTTCCCATTTCAAAATCCTTAGGTTAATCACTTGCGTGGAGTCTGTTTTGTCACGCAAGGTAGTATATTCACATGCTGCATAGATTAGGACATGCCCCCCTCTGGGAGTCACCGCTCAGCCTTTCACAAATAGCTAGCATTTCCTCATTGATTATTGAGTGATGGCTTGAGAAAAACAACTGGTTTACATGGGTCATATTATAGGTGGTAATTGGGTAAAAGTCAGGGGAAAAAATCAAACATATTTATATACCTTTACTTTAAAATCTTTGCCATTGTTGTTGTTTCATATGTTTGTGTTTTACTCTTTCTTGATGGGGTTTTAGACTTTTAAAATGTTATATACCTGGGAGGGGTGTCCTAAGAAAAATAACTGCTTTATGTTGGTTAGATAATAGATGGAAATAGAGTAAAAATGAGTGTAACTTTAACATTCATAAAATAATATCAATAATTCATTATTCTTGTTTTCATCTTTAATTTTTGTTTATTCTACTTTTACTTTAAAAGTGAATTGAATCTACATTACAATTAATAACCGTTAATGTAAGCAAATATGAAAGTAGAGAATTCTATTTCTTTTGGAGGTACTGACTTATTTATTGATATGATAGTATTTCAACTTATATTTAATAAATTTCGTTATTTTAGGAACAATTACAGTAGTTCAAATGACTGCTACTATTACATTTACTTGCTATTCATTCACCCTTCAGGATGCAGTGCAGGGCCGGGTACACCCCACATAGTCAGGGACCTGCTGGAGCCACAAAGGCCTGTTCGCGGAGGCAGCGTCTTTGTGTTCCCCTCCCCCACCCCAACGGCGGAGCCTCTGCAGCGTTGAATAACGCCTGCAACTTAGTTGATGCTAAATAATATTTGTTGAATACAAATACTAAACATGATGATGATTCTGTCAGAGATTTATTTTCATCAATTATTCTTTATTATTCGTTTGCTATAAAACCTTTAAAACATGCTGTATCGATGAATAGGCAACTGTCTTTGAGAAGAGGTGGTTTCCCCAGGCAGGGTGAGGTTCACAATGACTTTTAGTTCAAAGGTTATGTTGTGTTTCAATAGGTTAAAACAGTGTATCTGTTATTGCCGCCCCAAGGGCTCGATAGGCACAGCAATAGTATGTTTAAAGCAATAAACCACACTTTTCTAAAACCTAATGTTGATATTTTTAAGATAAAAACAAAGTGTTACATCAGCTTACTTTGAATGTTATTTTAACTCTTAAATGGCAAATACAAATACAAATCCAGACATTAGTGTTTGCAGTACATTCTGATTTTTAATAGAGAAGCTATCAAATTTAGCAGGACCTATCTAGCTATGATCAGTTGTCATCAATTTAGCAAAATATTAATCAATACTACTGCTAAGATAATTGGCAAATAACATAAAAGCTGTGTCAGTGAATGTTGTTACCATATATAAAATCTTCTAATAACTATAGAGAAAAAATAATTTCTGAAATATCAAGTGAATACATAGGTTTTATCTTTAAGCTGTGATTCATTATTTTAAAATTTTTATTTCATAAAGACTTTGTCATTTCGTTTGCCTGGTCTCTAAAAATTTTGATACATTGTAATTGATTCTCAAAGTGTATCCTTGAAGAGAGAAATGTAGAATACATACAAATGCACTAGATACTAACTAAATTAGAAGAAAATCAGTGTGGCATGTTTTTCTTACTACAAGAAAAATGTCGCAGGTCATATTATTAGCTGAATAATATAAAGTTATGCATCTTTTAATGAATTCAGGAACTATTAGCATATGAATTTAGAACCCACAGAAATGTCCAAATCTGCAGCTGTCACCTAAGCTGTATCTCAGTAAGGGTACACAGGAAACTGGGTAGGACAACTTCTCCTTAAAATAATTTATTGCAGAGCATAAGATAGTATAATTTCTTGATTTATATTTCAAGTTACTGTTATATCCCCTAGAAAATGTTTGTAAATCAGGATAGGATAAATATATAACAAGTATTCTGAGAAGTGAAAAATTATGGACTTTGTCTCTTTCTGGAACATTTTAGTCAATTTATTACTTTATGGAGTTTTTCCACTTGGAAGGTTTTGAATTTATCTAGAGTTTCAGTTCAGCAATTATACAATATACTTGAAAATTAGCTAAGATTTCTAAAGGGAATTGTGATAGGAAAATAATTGTATAAAACACTTTGGCATTAATTCATGGGTATTTATTGAATATCTTCACTGTGTGGAAAATAATTACACACAAAATGGACAATTACTAGGAATAAATTCATGGTATTTTTCACCTGAAAAATGGTACTCCAATTTTTTCTATTTATGAAGCAGTAATAACATGTTGAGAGATGAATAATTCAGCCCGTGAACATTTGTGTTTCCCACACAATAAACATCTGGTTTTTAACTCTTGTTTATAAAGTCAAATCTGTTAAACAGAACCATTCCTTGTAGAGATGAACGCTGGGGAAGAAGCAGAGTAAAGGAGACCTAGGGTCCCTGCGAGGCCCAGCAAGCCGGGGGGTCCCTGCGCCCTGACACTGCCACACAGTCACACAGTGTGGTGCTGACGGCGGTAGTGGCAGGGGTACAAGCTGAGTGTTTGGGGTTAAACACGGAGATACTTTCAAAGGCACTTGAAACATAATGTCTCATATCTAATCATTAAAAGAAAAGAAAGGAAGCATTACGATCCCTGTTTTACGAATGAGGAAGTGATGCCACGAGGCACAGCAACTTGGACAGGATGCTAATCCAGATGTCCAGGGCACACCCAGAGCCTGGGCGACAGTTTTGAAGTCATTCACCAAGTCTTCGATTGCAAAGGCCTTACATCCAAATGGCATTTGCTTACATAAGATAACGCATTTGTTTAAACAAGTGAAACGCGACAATGCCGGGTCCGTTTCCAACCAGGCTGCCAGGACTCCTTTGCTCACCACGGCCTCTTCTTGTCTCAGTCTGCGGAGCGGGCGTGCGGGAGGAGGGGCGCCTCGGGGAAGCTGGGGGCCCCACGACCGTGGCAGGGTTAACCGCCCTTGCCCTGGCGGATTGCTTCCCTCGCAGAGCCGTTTTCCCACCTTGGGGACCCCTGGGCCTTCCCTGGTACTCTCAGCCCGGACCTCCTGTGGCTTCCGAAAGATAATTCTGAAATCTCTGGACCAGTAGGAAGATTTCGTGATTCTTCACAAACCCACTTCAAAGCGGTAGGTGAGACAGGATGTCTTTGAAGCACGCTCCTAGCGAGGAGAGTGGAAAGCATAAGGGACTTGTGTAAGCCCAGTTCAAGTCTCATGCCAAAGCATTCGTTCACTTTTTGATTCATTCACTAGTTCACGTAAGCAAACGCATGCTGTGCCGTTTCCATGTGCTGACATTCTTCCAGGCCGCAGGGAAGAAGCAAGGGAGGAAATGGCAGAGGCTGCTGTCCTCATGGGCCTTGCACTTTTGCAAAGGAAAAAGAAATAAAAGACTAAAGTAAATGAATGAATAAGTGCAAGAATACATAAATTAAATATTATGAGGGCCAGAAAGCTGGAGAGTTATTTAGAAAGTGACTGGGGGTGACAATGTTAACGTCAGATCTCATTAGTGATCAGGAAAGGCCTCAGAGAGGGGACGTGATTGATGAGAATGGGCCGCCTGTGTGAGGGTCCATGAGAATAGTGTGCAGGGAGATGCCCCGTGTGAGTGAGATCATGCAGTACTTGTCTTTCTCTGGCTGGCTTACAAATTCAACTTGAAAAATCCCAGGAGGAGGACATAAAATCTTCAAACCCTTGCCGTGGCTGATATGACTCAGTTGGTTGGAGCTCTGTCCCATACACCAAAAGGCTGGGGGTTCAATTCCTGGTCAGGGCACATTCTTGGGTTGCAAGTTCAAGCTCTAGTTGGGGAGCATATGGGAGGCAACCCAAGGATGTTTCTTTCTCACGTGGATGTTTCTCTCTCTCTCTCTCTCTTTCCCATCCTCTCTCTCTCAAATCAATAAACATATTTTAAAAAAACCTTCAAACCCTTCAGTTTGGTGGATGCAAAACCCGAAAGAAGGCTGGTGGGTGTGAGAGCATGCGTGGCCTGAGGTAAAAGGTGGTAGGCAAGGAGAAGTCGAGAGGGAGAGTTCTCACACTCTTGGGCTTTGTAAGCCATATAGTAATATTTGGATTTTACTCGAAGTATAATTTGGAAAGTCAATGGAAAGGTATAAGCAGAAAAAGAATCTGCTTCATATTTTAAAAGAATAATGGGCTATTGGGGTCCAGTGTGCAGATGGGCACCCGGTAAGGAAATGCGTTAGGCTAAAATCTGTAGTTCTAAGGCAATAACAATGGCGGTGGGAAAGAAAGATATGGTTGGTGTAGAATCAATAAGGCCTGCTTGAAAATTGAGCCTAGGGGCTGGGTGGTTCAGAGGCAAATGCTAGGTCTGATACCTGACGTATTTCGTGAATAGCCCATCCAAAGAGGGGTACATTCTGGAGACATCAATTTGTTTATGCATTAGCAGGGCAAACCAGAAGTTTATTGCATATACAAGAAAGGTTTCTTCAAGGAGATATACATGCGAAAGGCATGAATTTGGGAGCTCTTAGCAAACACGCTTGAATTTACACACAGAGAGAGATCATAGTCCAAAGAGCAAGGGTGTCCGCAGGCCGAAAGGCTCACTTCGGCTTCACTGGTGGCGGCTGCGGCCCTCGGTCGGCTAGTGAGGCTGCCCGCGCACTGCACAGTCAGGGGGGCCAAGGCAGCTGCCCACGGCCACATGGGAGAGGGCACGATGAAGATCCTTCTTCAGGCGTCTAGTTGTGCAATAGCCCCCTTCCGGTGGTTTCAAGACACCAGTTGTAAGATGGTGCTCAGGAGAGAGATTGGGTCAAGAGGGGATGCAGGACCCACACGTTCAAGTACGAGAGGCTGAGAGAGACACATTGAGCCGTGAAGCTGAGGGTGTTAGAAGCTGAAACCGGCCATGCTTGGTCGGAGGGTTAGGTTCGAACTACGAAATCTGTTTGTCTCCTTATATATTGCACACATCTCTAATGCATACTATTATGTATATATACTTATATATTCTAATAGGTACTATATAGATGTATATTTATATAGTATATGGTAATATGTACATATACGGTGCTTTATTTTCTCACAAATGTGCCGTCTGACTCCAGGTAGCTAGTAAAC
The DNA here is from genome assembly GCA_004026545.1 of Mormoops blainvillei. Taxonomy (NCBI): domain Eukaryota; kingdom Metazoa; phylum Chordata; class Mammalia; order Chiroptera; family Mormoopidae; genus Mormoops; species Mormoops blainvillei. The sequence continues at coordinate 68,315 of PVJD01008091.1, read as the reverse complement.
ACATGTTAATTTAATTTTCCAGTAGGAGAACATTATTACTGTCACATTATCACCTTAAATTTGGATGATCTAGAATAGGGTTTAAATCCAATGATAAAAATCAAGGACACTGTCCTGGCTGGTGTGGCTCAGTAGATCGGGTGCCACCCCACGAACTGAAAGGCCACCTGTTCAGTTTCTGGTCAGGGTCCATGCCTGGGTTGCAGGCCAGGTCCCCATCTGGGGGCCTGTGAGAGACAACCCACTGATGTTTCTCTCATGCATCCATGCTCCTCTTCCTCTCTTTCTCCCTTCCTTCTCCTTTCTCTAAAAATAAATGCAATCTTAAAAAATAATCCAGGACGTTACAACACATTATTCATAGTCAACTCCATTAGGGCAGTGGGGTGATATAAATTAATACCACTATTTGACTTGGTAGACTCTTATGTGTTGTTTCTGACCTTGGGTTGCCCATCTCCAGCAAAGTTCCCCATGGCTCCATGGCCACGTTCCGAACTGAGCCTGACTCTCTGAGCAGCTTTCCCAAAGTTTCTACAAGTTCCAGAATAGATATTACTGCAAAATCCCATCTCCTTTTCCTCCACTTCACCTTTGCAAGCACCTAGATCAGCATGATGAGGCGATGTGTGAATAACCAGGGGCTTTTCTTCTGGGGACAGCCAGCTTGTGACCTCTGCACCATCCATTTTTTCCCAAAAGGCATCGGTTCTTTCTTGTTCAGTTGCGAATTCTTTTAGGACCTTTATTATCTGCACAAAAATACTGAAGATCATGACCTCTACTACTTTGTTTTGAGGTTACAGACCAAACCGTGATTATTACAAATTTGCAGCGAATAAACATTCTTGCTAGTAACAGGTACACGGTTCTTTCGAAGTACTGTAATTAGGCCAAAGTCAATTAAAAGAAGGATAAGCTGTTTTGAGGCAAATAGCTGTTTAAGCCTATCCTGTTTTTGAGATTTGCTGGCACTGAATTGGTGAAAGGCGCAAAGTCTGAACGTTTTGCGTCCTAAGAGTCCATAGCTGACCTCGCTGTGACCATTAAATTGATGACTCAACCAAGGGCCAATTACAGTGTTGAGAAAATTGCTGATAGATTAATCTCTCAGCAATCATGCCACGGGCTGGCTAAAGGTCTTTGGCTGGGGACAAAGTGGAAGCCAACGCGGTGTAAATCTCTGGCCTCCGCAAGCCCACATCAAGCGCGGGCAGGAAGCTATGCTAGAAACAGCTGGAACAGTTGCTCAGAATGTCGCACGCACTCTAAACCTGCTAATGGAACTGAACTCGCCCGCCTGGCTTGAGGAAAGTCCACCAGAATGTCTTGGCAAGATGCTGAGGGACCGGAGAAATGGGCCAGCAGAAGAAACTATTCGAAAACCAGAGAAACCACTGGGAGCACATTGTTCTAAAGGTCCAGACAGAAACCACGGGCTGACAGCATTCGTTTAAAGAAATGTGGTAGTTAACATTGCCCACCGTGTCTAACACTTGACATGGAAGTCGGTGGTAAAATCTTTAAAATAAGTATATGATATGGGCAGAAAAACTGGTGATGTTTCACGAGAGAATTTAGAATCTGTAAAATGTTTTAATTCTGTGAATGATGAGTTTTTAAAGAACATCTTTAAATTTTTGATTTCTCTGTTTAAATAAAAACTATTGATGTGTTTCAAGAGAGAAATGTGCCACCTCAGAGATACGGGGTGAGGTGGCTAGTATCCCACTCCTTAGGCTTTGATCAGAGCAAGCAGTGACTTAGTCTACTGGCTAAAAGTGCCCGCATTTTGCACATCTACCAGTACCTTTGGAGACAGTAAATATACCCTGGGTTATTATTTGACTCTACTGAGAGTTTATGTTTATATGCAAGAAAATTCGAACATAGTCCACTGGATATGCTTTTATTTGTAGTGTTCACCTTTAAGAAGACTTACTTGTTTTAAATTATAATCTCTGTAAAATAAAATCCCAGTTCATTATCAACTTTTTGTGAGTAGATTATACCAAATGTGCTTTTCCAAAAAGCATTAAAGTTTATACAGATGAGAATAACTTGAAAACATATTTAAAGAAGAGATTGAAATATGGGGAACTAGCCTTACAACTTCTCAACATACACTCCAAAACTCTGGCCTTTTTAAAGAAATAAAATAAAATAAATATGAATAAATTTATGGGTGCAAAATTATTTAGGATGTGATTGAGCACAATTTAAAAATTCCTAGGCAGATGGATTATTTTAGAAGTTGTGCTGAGAAAAAATCATTGGGGAATTATTTTAAACACATGTGATATACACAGGACCAATTTCCTTAAAGTTAAAAACTTTTATGATGAAAAATACTTCATAGAATAATGGGCAAAGGATACAAGCGAACAGTGCACAGATTAAAAGGAAGTATAATTAGCTAATAAACCTGTGAAAAAAACTTAACCAAAAATATACTTTGCATTTATTTTCAAAGGACCAGTCTTTAGAGTGGAGAAGTTATTTAAATTAATTTGATTTACTACTACATAGCTCAAAGACAGCTTGGGTGATATTTGGTAAAATCTACATGGTCAAATATTTATAGTCAGTTCTTATATTGGACCTACAATGTAAAACATGGAAGAACTAATTTTCTAAAACAAAAGGTCTTAACAGTGTCCTCAGAAAGCAGTGATGGGAAATCAAACAGATACACATTTAAAAAAAGAAATTGGACCACTTTATAACACCCTATACAAAAATAAACTAAAAACGAATTAAAGGCATAAGTGTAAGGCATGAAACCATTAAACACCTGGAAGAAAACACAGGCAGTAAACACGATGACGTTGATCCTAATGATGTCATTTTGGAGATGTCTTCTCCAGCCAAGGCAACAAAAGCAAAAACAAACAAGTGAGTCTGCATCGAACTCAATAATTTTTGCTCAGTGAAGGAAACTGTCAACAAAGCGAGATACACTGCTGGTTAGAAATTCTAAAAAGAGTGGTCTTCAGTTATGTCTGGTAGAGTAGCTCTGTGTGTGTACCTCGTAAAACAACTACTTAGATAGTAGTTGTTTATACAGATGAGAATAACTTGAATATCTATTAAATATGGAAAGCCTCCCAATCTAGAAATCAAACTGTTTGAATTGCACGTTTCTCTTCTGAAATTTATTCAAGTGTGTTTCCAACTTGAATTACTTCATGGTAAGAATTAAATTGAAGTATCTGAAGTAAAAACAAAACAAAAGAAAACAAAACAAAATAAAACAAAACACCCCCACTTATCGAGAGCTCTTCTAAAACGGTAGTAGTGAAGAAGTGGAGCCGCCTGGAGCCACCTCTCTTTCTGACAAAATTTGCCTGTGTCAGCTTCAAAAATGAACTCGTTACCTTTGTTGCTAGATTCTCCACTGACATTGTCATAAGACATATGACAGTGTGCATAATAAATTACATCAAAATAAAAATAAATAAAATCAAAGACCTTCCTTTATCTAACTCCTTTTTTACCTCCTGCCCTTTCCCTGTGAAAAGAAGTTGAACCTGTAATATGACCGGACACCACGAGGAGTCTGATCTTCGCAGCGTTAGTTCATGTATGGGAGTGGAACGAGGACCCCTGAGAGAGGAATGCAAAGGAAAAAGCTTTTTACTGAAGAAATCTTAGGGATGCCCTATCTGAGAACGAGGCGCAGGAAAACAGCCCTTGAAAGGGTCTGAACGCGAACAGTCTGCGGGAAGGACTGACCTCGGGGAGGGAAGCAGAAAGCAAGAGGCGAGGAAGGGGTGTCGAAAGAAACGTGGTACCCGGCAGGGTCAAACCCCGCGGAAAGGACGATTAGCCTGAGCTCTCCGAGGAAGCTCGTGGATCTGGCAATTAGGAGGTCATCGATGACATTTAATCTTGCAACTCACCACATAAGTCTGCTAATGAAGACAAAGCTGTCTGGTGCCTCCGGTGTATCGTAATATCAGCCCGACGGTGAATGATATTATTCACAGGGTAACGCTTAATGATGAATAGGACTGTGATTAAATGGCTGTAGAATACCAGTGGGAATGCTCATTGCAACCCTTTAAATACCAACAGCCCGATTAATACTCCAGAACAGACATGCAAGGAATAGATACTGGTTTGCCACTTACATCACCGTCAAGTTTTATGCCGCCCTTGGGAGCCTGTTGATGTGAAATGAAGTGCGTTTATTCAAATAGAGCTCGGTCTGCCTTATAAGGAATAAGAAATGATCAAAGCGCGCTTACACGCAAAGCAGAAAGGAATGTGTTTCCTGATGCCCATGTTGCTATTCTTCTATAATTGCCAAGGCTACTGTGTCTATAATTTGGAATATCTTTTTGGAAAAGAACCACAATGACAATTGTCATGTGGCAAATATACCTTTAAGAAAGGTCACGTTTTTGATCATCCGTATTCTATTACATGAATTCTCTGTATTAAGAAAGTCTATTTTATGTAATTGTGTTGTTCTCTTACTGTATTGTGAAAGCATATTTTTTCTTTTAAAAGATTATAAATATCTAGATGCCCCAGATTCCCTTATGTTTATTTTTACACTTTCAAAGAATAATCTTTAATTGCTAGACCCATAGTGTAAGTAGTAAGTTGTCAATACTTTATCTGGGTGGTTAAAATTCGCTTTACATGTGTAAGATGTATGTGTGTATGTATCTGTGTGTATTTATTTGTATTGTATGTGGTTTGTGTGTATATTTAGATAAGGGGTTGACAAATATTTTACATGAAGAATAGCTAGTGAATATGGTTGACTTTACCAGCCATGGGATCTCTGTCAGAATTCTCTCTTTGCCATTGAGGTGAAGAAATGGCAACGGGCAGCATGTAAACAAATGAGTGTGGCTGCAATCTAATGTTTTATTTCCAAAAACAGGGGCTGGATGGCACGGGAGCTGTGGTTTGCTGAGCTCTGATAGGTCAACACGTGGCACTTCCTGCTGGGCAGCCATTGCTTTCGACAGTCAGGCTGAACCAGTGTGGGCCAGGAGAACTAACGCTCTGAGACTAGAAGACTAGTAAACGCTGTGTAGTGTTCAGGTAACAAATAAGTCAGAAAACAGAAAATTCAATCATCTATAGCCTATCGCAAGAGAATAAATACAGAACGCAGCACTCAACAGATAATAGAAGTGAGACCAGTGTCTTTGGTTAGAAAAATAAATGTAAATGGGGATATTTTTCCTAAGAAAGAGAAATACACCCTCATTGATTTTGCTTAAAGATCAAAATTATTTTTATATATGGGAAAGTGGCATTTTAATTTTAAGGGTATGAACATATACTAATCAAATATACACAGATAAAAGATGAAATAAGCTAAGTAAAATTATTACATTAGATGACAAAGCAAAAAAGAGAAATAGGACAAAAGAATAAATTCACTGCAGAGAAAAATACCAATGACTAGTTTTCCAACAAGAATATTTGTTCCAAGTATTGTCAGAGTTAATTATGTTTAAATGTGAAAAAAAAATAAAAGGAAAAAAAGCATAGATGTAAAAAATATACAAGCGATAAAATATTGTTAAAATAATTAGATTAGACTGATAATTTTGTATGATGTTTTACCATTTGGAGAATAGTCTTAAAAGTTTGCCCTACATGAGGGCAATGGTATGTATTAAATCTCAATCTTGTAAAACCTGCAGTGAATGTTTAGAGAAGCTTTCTTTGTTGTTGCCAAAACTCATAAGCAACCAAGATGTTCTTTAGTAGCTGAATGGATAAATAAATTGTGGTGCATCCATATAATTAAATATTATTCAGCCCTTAAAATGAGGTATCAGGCCGTGAAAAGATGTGGAGGAACCGTCACTGCAAATTACTAAGTGGACATAGCCAATCTGATGAGGCTAAATACTATGTGTCTAACTACATGACATTCTGTAAAAGGCAAAACGATGAACCTAGTAAAAACACCAGTAGGTGCCAGGGGTTGGGAAGGGAGGGGTTAAAAGAGAGAGCACGGAAATATTTGAGGGTCTTGAACCTGTTCTGCCTGATATCCTAATGGCAGATACAGGCCCTTACACTGTTTCTGAAACTCACAGAATGTGCAGCACCAAGGTTGAGCCCTAGTGTCAACTATGGGCTTTCGGTGACATTACTTGTCCGCGCAGGTCCATCGCCTATAGAATGTGCCCCTTCGGGGTTCAGTGTTGGTAATGGGGTGAGGGGGCTGTGTGTGTGTGTGTGTGTGTGTGAGTGAGGGAGCTCTCTAGGTCTAAAGTGTCTTTAAAGCATAAAGCCTATTTAAAAGCAAATATGCAAATAAATAAAACTTGAATCTTGTCAATATGCTCATCTCCATATTGCTGTAACTTTGATTCTGTGAAATAGTATGGAGATTGTGTGGTATCCCTGTGTCATACATCATTTAATTCCAGGGCCAATCTGTCACTTATTGGACTCTAGTCAGTTAGTATGTTTCAGCCCATGTATTAAATGGGGAGTTGTTGTTTACCTTAAACTTTATTCATGATATGAAAGCCCTCCTTGGCTCATGCGAGGGGGGTAGAGAAGATCCTACCGAAGTTGTCCACAGGTTAAACCTTAGGGCCTGTGAGCGCCACTTTATGTGGTGGAACGAAAGGGAGTGTTTACCACTGTGATTAATCCACTGGTCTTGGGAGGGGACATTATTCTAGATTACTTGGATGGCCCCAAATGCAGTCAGACTTATTTTTCTAGAAGGATGGCAATGGGAGATTTCCTATACAGACACATGCGGAGGCCAGGTGGTGTGAAGAAGGAACAGAAAGAAATTTGGAGAGACTTGTTTTGAAGGTTAGAGCAATGTGGCCATGTGTGAAGGGATGTGGTGGCCGCCAGGCAGAGGAAGTGGTGTGGTTCCCAGGAAGCGAAGTCCTGGTGACACCTTGACTGTAAACCAGTGACACACATGTCAGACTAATGCCCTCCATGACTATGAGATAATACATTTCTTTTGTTTTAAGCCACAAATTTCGTGGTAATTTCTGGTAGTCACCGCAGGAAACGAATACAGCTCAAAAAATTGTTTTGGAACAAATTCTCTAAAACCGTTGAACTTAAACTGAGGGTACTGAGCTGAGCCCAACCATCCTCCTCCTGTCTGGAAGAATCTTGTGTAGAGACTATGCTCCTTAAGGAAACATATTTCACAATATCATGAATCTACCACAAGTCAATGCATCAAAAGCTGGTGGGTCTTGGGCCCCGCCCCAACCTCCTGAGCTCAGTGGACTGTGTGTGTGAGTGCGTCTGTTCTGCCTCTCCGATTTGCCGGGCCATGTCAGCGCTGGGCTGTCCGGCATGCAGAAAATGGGAGGTATGCTTCGTACTAAGACGCGCTTGCCAAAGAAATCATTTCTGTGCACACATGGCCTGTGATGAGCACGCCCCCTCATTTGTTTGAGAAGAGTAATAGAGACATCCTGTTCACCTCTTGGGCTTTTTTTTTTTAAGTCAGCTAAATCAAATCCTACTTGTATTGCCTAGTCTTTCAATTATTTGTATTGCTTGCTTTACTCCTCTCTCCAATTTATTTTTAGCCAATTTAAAATGGGAAATTACCGGCGGATGTAGCCTGCATTTTGTTTGTGAGCACCATACAGATGAGGCATGTAGCTTGCCTAATATCACTGGAGAATTCTTTATTTGGCTTTGTTTGATCAGTAATGACTCTATTTTGAAATAATCATCACAGCATATACACAGCCAGATAAACACATTTCTTTGAAGTAGTTACAGCAGATGAAACACTCATTTGAACACTCGCTCTGCTCAAAACCATCCGCCTCTCCTTTACAACCGTTGCCTATACAGGCGGTTTTCAGGTTAAACAAAACATGTGCATCTCATTAGTGGAAAGTCACAATTATTTACGACAGCCAAAGTCTGGGAGCAGCCCAAGTGCCCATCAGGAGATGAGTGGATAAAAAAGCTTCAGTACATTTACACAATGGAATTTTATGCGGCTGTAAAAAAAGAAGGAACTCTTACCCTTTGTGACAGCATGGATGGACCTGGCGAATGCGATCCTAAGTGAAATAAGCCAGTCAGACAAAGAAAAATACCATATGATCTCACTCATGTGTGGAATCTAAAGATCAAAATAAACGGATGAACAAAATAAAACCAGAGGCATGGACACGTGGAACCGACTGACAGATCTCGGAGGGTGGGGTGTGGAGGGGACTGGAAGAGATTGGCCAAAGAACATATATGCACACATACATAGCGTATGGACACAGACACCAGTGGGTGAAGGACGGAGGGTGGGTGGGTGGGGGGAAGGGGGTAATGCAGGAAACGTGTAGTAATATGAACAATTAAAAAAAAAGTCACAATTCATTTCACTTTGGACAAGCACAGTATGCAAATTTATCAACTGTCAATTTTTGTCCATTCATAAAATTTTAATCTATATTTTAGGGATTTTTATTTACCACTTTGAGGATCTTTTAAAGGTGTGTTTAGGTTAAAATGATACAATCTTTCTTTCTCTGGGTGGTGGTGCGCCGGCTTGGCGTTCTCTGTCTGTGGTCCTGCCCGCTCTCCTCTCCTGGCCACCTGGCCCCGGGTGCGCTCAACGTAAGGGGCGGCTCCTTGCACAGACTAAGGAGTTCCAGCGAAGACGTGGTTGAAACATGAGTTATGCTACATTTACACTATGAAACTCTAAATGGAAAAATTAACATGACAAGAAAAAAACGATTATTCACGTTTTTCTGCATAATATCGGCAGGACACGCACTTAGGCTCATCATGAGCGAAGGAGAGCGACCGCCTCTGCGAAAGTCATTCATCGCTGCCCGGCGGATGACAAACATCAGAAATGATAACGTGGGCAGAGTTAGATGAATAGCATAGGGAGTCACAGCGGCAGCGAGAGCTAGATGGTTGTGATAGGGCGACCCAGTAAGCCACGGGACTAGGAATAGGACCTCTGGCACTTTTTCTTAGGTGGGAGAGATGAAATTAAGAAGAAACGGCATCTTTGTCGATGATGGACAGAAGGAGATGGCCTCTGAACTTGACCGGAAGGAGGCGGTGCTAGAACACTGTAGAAACACCCTCTGCCCTGGACATCCAACAAATATATAACAAAGTGTCTTTTCTTTACACTTTATTTTAGCCTTCATCAATAAATCACTATACTTTTCATGAACATAAATTTTGTAAAGTCTTTTATTTTGTGATAAAAGTGTTTATTTAGACAAGCAGTCCACTTACACAAAAATATTTGGTTAGATTCCTGGACAGCCTTTGGCAGCCCTGTATTCTAGCTAAGTGATTATTCTGACTCAGGTTCACATAATAGTACAAGGATTTATACTGCCATTGATCCATCTGATAAATAATATTGAGCTCCGAGCAAAGGCCAGAAAGAGTTGGAGATACTGAAAAGGAATATACCAGATCATCCTCTTTAAAGAAGTGACATTTAAATTGAAGCTGCGGTGAAGTAAAGAGTAAGCTATGCAAACATCTGTAGAAACACAATTTTAGGCTGAGAAAGGAGAAAGTCCAAAGTCTCCCCCGCCAGCCCAGCGGAAGTGAGGCGGTCAGTGCTGGGATCATTCTGTGGTCTGCGCATCAGCACTGTCCATGGGGCTCGGCCACCGTGGGGAAGATTATATGCTTTTTTCTGAGTGAGAGTGAAAACCATTGGGTATTTTGAACCATGCCTTTTCATGATATGATTTATAATTTCATGATATGATCAGTGATAACTTTAGTTCTTGCACTGAAATATTGCGCAGAGAGACACACAAGCAGGAGCAAAGAGACTGACTCCAAATGGTGCTGCAACAGCCAGGGTGAGGTTTGACGGTGACTTTGAGCTGAGTGGCGAATCCTGGATCATTGATCAAAGGCAGAGCTGAAAGAACTAGTCGCTAAGTGGACCATTGAGGGTAAAAGATAAAGGAAACGGGAATTCCTTGCAAGGGTTTCTCTGGAACAACGAGTAAGTGAGGCAGCGCGCGCTGAGAGCTGTGATACTGGGGCTGCGCCCGGGGCCCCTCAGCAGGGCGGGGCGGCTGTTACATCACAAAGCGATTGTTTATCACTTTCAGAACTCATTAGAAATAAATATAAAACTATACTTTGATGTCCATAATAGTTCTATGAAAATTGACAAAATAAATACACTTAAACAAACTCAGGATAAGCCAGTGATGATTGACCACAAAGAAGTATGAGGGAAATATTGTTGACGATGAAGTTGTCCTGTATTTATGTTTGTGGTGATGGTTTCATGACTTCTGTTTGGTAACACTCCTTGGGTTTGCAACTCAAAACAGGTGAATTTTCCTCTGTGTAAATGGTGCCTCAATAAAGCTGACTAAAAGAAACTCTTACATTTGAAAGCTCATGACGCAGCCTGAAACAATAGCTTGGGGAAAATGTTTGTAATTGCACAGTAAAGAAATATTTATCAGCACTTGTGGGGGGATAGTAAAGAACTAATCAGAAAAATACTTATCTCTCTACACATAATTAAGGAGAAAATTTCAAGGGAATGGTAGATATACAAATTAGAAGTCAGAAAGTTTGGTGGATATAAACTTGTTGAATTCAAGATAAACATACACCAACAATAACTGAATTGAAATATAATAGAGAGATGAGGGGCAATAATAGCTAATGTGAATAAAAACTGCATAAGAGGGGAAAATTTGCCTTACCAGGCATTAAAATTACTGTAATTAAAACAGTGTGCATTGGGGCAGGGTGAACTGAAAATCAGTGGAACCTACTAATGAGTCCAGAGACAGCCCCTCACCTACAGGACACGGCATGTGAGTGAGACAGCATCACAAATTGCTTATGAGTTCAAGGAAAATTTAATAATGCTTGCCAATTGAGTATCCATGTGAACCCCCAAATCTATTTCTATCTTTAACTTAGCTTCTACCAAATAATTTTAAATAAATCAGTTGTTTAAATCTGCAAAGCAAAAGTCACAAAAAGTTTTTGAAATTTAAATAAAATATTAAATATGATTAAATAAAATATAAAGCATTTATATTAAAAGACATGTACATTAAGTTTAAAGAGAGGACTCAGCCTATAAGAAACTGCAAGTCATATAATCATCAAAGGAATAGATCCCAGAATACGTAAGTCAGGCCTAGATGCAGACAAAGCCACACATAACAAAGGGCAGAGTAGCTAGAAAAAGCAATTTGCAGAAGAGGAAACACAAATCTCCAGTCTATGAAAACATGTCAATCATAATTATAATCAGGTAAATGCAAATGCATTTCATGCACATCACACTGGCAAATGTGTCAAAAGTCTGATCGTGACATATGTTATTGGACTGGTGGAGGAAATTGGGTCCTCGTGGTGCTGGCGGTGCTGAAATTGACTAAGCCAACGTAGAGGACAGCTGGACAGCAGCTACTTAGGTGGGGACTGAGCACATTCAGGGGCAAGTGGCTCATATTGTATTTTCTGGAACTGGTCACACACACCCTGGAGAGATGAGAAGGCAGTTGTCATTACCCCATTGTTTGGAATAAGGACAAATCGAAGCAGTCTTACTTTTCATCTAACAGAATAACCAAAACATGATAGCTTTGTGCAGTGGAACGTATACAGCATCCTGAGCAAATGGTATAATTCTACGTAAAACAGTGCAGATAAATCTCAAAACCTTACACACTACAGTTGGAAGGACTACACAATATACTGTGTGTGGATCTAAACAAATGAAGTACAAATATAAAAAAAAGAGAAGACTAAAATTTTAAAATAGTCATTAACTTTAGAGGGGAAAGAGAAAGTAATGAAGTGGGAAGGGAGCATTGGCATTTTAGATGATAAAGATTTAACATATTTAAAGAATAGAAGTCTATATAATCTAACGAACAAAATAAACACATACGATAAGAACAGACTCATAGGTACAGTGAATAGACTGACAGCTGTCAGAGGGAAGGGTGTTTGGGGGACTGGGTGAAAAGGGTGAAAGGGTGAAGCAAAAATAATTCACGGACACAACACACAGTAGGGTGGTTACCAAAAGCAGAGGGAGATGGAGGCAGGTCAAAGAGGGAACGGGGGATAAATGGTGGTGGAAGGAGACTTGACTTGGGGTGGTGAACGCACAATACTATATACAGAGGATGTATCACAGAATTGTTCACCTGAAACCTATATAACTTTATTAACCAGTGTAACTCAAATGAATTCAATAAAAATATTCAAAAAGTCTGAATATCTTGCCCTCCTCAAATTCATTTGTTTATTCACACACAAAATTTATTTAACACAATATGCCTATTTATCCTTCTGAAATTGTATGCATCTTAATCTTGTGGATTTAGATATTAGACTAATTAATTTGCTACTACTTTAGAGAGTGATTATCCTCAATTATAATGGATTAAGCAAGTAGAGAGATTCGCTAAGCGTCATGTGTCCCTAGGTCTTCCTTTTTTCAGTAAAATGTGCATGAAGATTTCCCTTGTCTTGCAGAAGGAGTATAGTCTCAGCAGGTGGGACAGCTGAACAAATAAAACTCTTTCTTTTCTAAAAAGATGGCAATGTCTACCAGCGCCTGATAATCACAAATGAATGCATCGAACAGTGCGGGTAAAAAAACGTGCGGCCCACGGTAATGCTGAGACTGCTGCCCGGCTTTCCCGGGTCCTGATGTCACTTCTGTTATTTTCTGTGACTGTGCAGAGTAGACAAGTTGGTTTCTCCCTTCGGAGTCTCAATGCCTCACCTGCAATGTGGGCTACCTCAGGGTGAGACTTGAATTTGCTGGCTTAGGGGTTTTAGGAGTAAGGAATTGGTGTATATGAAATATTTTTGAAAGGAAATGTTATACAAATAAAACATTTTGGTTCTAGTTATCTAACGTGGGAAGTAGTATACTATACTTCAGCAACAATTAAAGGTAAATCCTCTGTGTAGTCCAAAGAACTGCCCACACTTTGTAAACTATTTAGTCATAGAAACAAATATAAGAAACAATACAAAATGTCTAATGTGGAAAACCTTAGGCAGTAGAGTTATTGGTGAATTTTATTTTCATCACAATATTTCTAAATTTTCTGTAGTTAGCATGCAATACTTTTATAAACAGAAAAGTAAATTTAGCCCCTTCTCCCCCAAAAAAGAAGTACACAGCAGACTTCAGGGGACTGAATTAACCTTATATTAAAGGAACATGTAAGATTGGATTATGGTCGTAGATGTGAGTTGAGATATACCTGTTGCAGTTAATAACTTCTAACACAAGAAGCGTGAGGTCATCTTCTCGAGGCTCAGTGCTAGATAGGGGAGCGGAGAGCAGAGCGTGGGGTTCACTCACACTCTCAGAGCTCATCTATTTTAAGTGCTTCCATTTCCTTACTTATATTCTTGGTGAGAACAAGTCATCAGTATCCAATGCCACAAACACTTCTGCCACGTAACCGATGCCTACCAGAAGAGTCCATATGAGCGATGGAACTAGGGATTTTGTTCTTTCAAAGAAGAATTTCAGAGTTATAAACCCAAACTGATCAATGATGACCCTGATCCATTCTCAAGGGAAGTCTGTCAACCATACAGGATATAACAATGGCCGAGCGAGTGAAGGCTGGAAAGGCCCGGGAGTGTACTTGGGAATTTCTTCAGAATAGCCCACACTTAGACGCTGGCAAGATAAAACAGTCATCTTCTGACACTAGAGAATCATATTTTAGAGACTTTTATTTTCAAATAATTTTAGACATTAAAGAAATGTTGCAAGTATAAGTTTAGAGTACACACATACCCCTTCCTCCTCATCTCCCAACATCATCAAACCACCATCCACAGTGCAATTATCAAAGCCAGGAAATCAGCATCCTAATGTTCCCTCTCCCTGCTGTTGAATTAACTTTTACAAAGGGGTTCCCCATTGTTTTCCTGTCCACTGGGGACTCTCTCTGGACATGGACTGTTCCAGTAAAGAATGGCTCAAAAGGAAAAGTAATTGATGGCTTTCTGATTAGATGCAAAGCCCAGACCTTCCCTCAGGGCACAGTCACCTTCATCTTGGTGAATTTGATGAGAATGGAAATAATATAAAAGGCTTTCTCAGCAATAACACAACACCTGGTTCCAGAGAGGGAGTGCGTCCCGCGTTCCGACCACAGAAGCCCGGGGCACTCCTGGCCACTACAACTAGATCTCACTGTCCGTATTTAGCACAAATCTGAGGCCACAGTTTGCTGCTCATTTAGTGAAAGTGGAGAGGGATCAGACTGTGAAATTTGTAAACCAGCTGTTCATTTGTGTTTATGGATTTTATTCCGGCCTTCCTGAGACTAGTTAATCTGCCCTGTTTATGAAATGAAGCTTAAAGCATGTAATCCGCCCCAAACTGAAGTTGGACGTCCATCCCCTCCTACTCACAGAAGTACAAAGGAACAGTTGGTTATCTGTAATGGCTTTATTTTCTCCAACCAAGCATAACCAATAACCTTGGTGATTGTTTTTATTCTAGGGAAATAGTTAACAGTACACAGACACAGCAGGCGACAAGAATTAGTCAGGCAAACACGTCTTCCCAGAGGCTCTCATGGGAATGAGTTTCCAAGTCTCTCTCTGGGTATTCCAAAGGTCGGACTTATACGTATGTCCACTCTTCCGCTCTGTTTTTTATTAAATTATTTTTGCTCAGTTGTTCGCCAGTTTTGATTGTACTCCAAAGGATTAAACACTTTGTAGATAGCTTATTCAATATAATGTTTTGAAATACAGATAAAAATACTGTGCTAAAACTTCAATGTAGAATTAATAAAAAGTACTGTGATTGTACGTGACACTGGAATTATTTTGGAGGATAATTCTAAGTTCTTATTTTTATGGAAAAGATCTTGGTTCTTTGGTCATGTGTGACTTGGCAACTTTAAATAAAAAAAGAAATGAAACGTTCTTTTGCATTCTGATTATTTTTGAATTTACCGTATTTTTAAGAACATGCAGTGTGACACATCTCAACGTCAGCTCCAGTCTTCACGTCCAATGTGGCATTGAGCCCTTCCTCACCTTCTATGTGCCACAGACCTAGGGCATCTCATGGGAACATATCCTCCATTTTCTCCTAGGATGGCATATGCAATTCTTTATTTTTTGAGAATATTTTAAAATCAACTCAACCCACATGACTTCCTTCCTTCCTTCTGTCCATCCTTCCTCTCTTACTTCCTTCCTTTCTTCCTTTCTTCCTTCCTTCCATCCATATTTTCTTCATACTTCAGACTTTATTTCTTTTCAGGTGAGAATATAAATTTAAAGATAGAGTAGGTATCACCTGAACGGCCATCTTAGGTAATCACGTGAAACTCCTGAAACATTAGGTACCCTTTTCTTTCCATTCTTTTACAATGTTACCTGATAGGTAATATCCTTTCACATCGTTATGTGTACATATATGTGTGTGTGTTTATGTATGTCTTTGTGTTTGTGTAATAATGAATTGTCTGTTTAGAGAACTTTTATAAATGGTATGACAGTACGTTGCATTCACAGCTTATACTTTGACGAAAAATAACATTTTTTCCGATCTATTCGTGATGAGCGCTGAGGTTTAGTCCTATCATTTTAGAAGCTCTCTGGCAGCAGTGTTGATGCTGTGGTTCACAGATGTGACGAAAGAAATGTGCCCCCAGAGCCTCAGTATAGGTATGTCTTTTCTAACAGGAATATTCCCAGGAATAAGACTTGGTCAAAGTCAAGGTGTCCCTCTGCCCATGGACTTCCTCCTATTCTATTTTATAAAAGAATTACAAATGGCTGTGCAGAATTAACACTCTTCTGCATCATGAGCTTCATTTTTGATTTCAACTTATATGTTATACTTTAAATCACTTCAACAGTAACTCCATCACGTCTCTACTAAAAAGTCATATATGAAAGTAGAACTTGAAAAAGTATCTATAATTGTGTGTCTCCAAGTTAGTTGTCTGGAGTGATTTATTACAATGACTAGTATTAAAAGTTGGCCAAGCTGTGGAAATGTATTATGCATTTTAATAAATCTTAAACATAAAAAACGCAAACCTCATTTAGCTCTGTTTGTCTAAATGAGTAACCTCATGATGTTTTACACTGTGTCCCTGGGCCTCTGGGGAGCACTGCTGGCTGTTTAAAGGAGTCGGAACTCAGCTCCATGCTCCAGACACAGCCGTCATTCCTGTGTTCACTCAAGTCAGAAGGCAAGCAGGTGAGGAGCTTCGCTGTTCTATTCGTTGAGCCCCTTCTGAGTCACATGCCAAAAGTGGCAATGGTTTATCATCAGTCCTTACTTTCAGTCATCAGCTCGCTGACAGCTTGATTAGTTTTGTGTTTGCGACTGGACACGGGCAACAGGAAGAATGTTTGTGGTAAAGGAAACGCTTTGTGTCTTCACTGTGTCAGCATGGATACCCTGGTTGTGACATTGTAATAAGAGTTTTACAAGATGCTACTGTCGGAGAAAACTGGATAAATGAGTGGTACGTGGCATCTTTATTATTTTTTACAGTTGCACCTAAATCTTCAATGATATCAAAATTAAAATCTTAATTATAAAGGTGACTGGCAAAGACAGCATGATATTTTAAGATTGTGTTCACTAACATATTGAGACTTGATTTATGATAAACATGCTACAGAGAGACATTAAAAACAAGAGAGTCACTTAAAATATTGCTGACAATATAAAATATTAAAGCAGGGCAAAGTGCACTGCTGCCCATTCTTCACATCATGACTGAAAATGAATTTTAGATGACACGTGGTCTTAACTATGAAAAGATATGCAATGATGGAATAATGTAGGATAACATCTTCATGATTTAAGGAGTAAAAAAGAACATCTTAAACAAGGTACGCAAAGTTGTAAACTAAAGGAGAAGAATGATATGTTTTAATACCTTAACATTGTGAACTCTTGTTTATCAAAATACAATATCAAAATAGTAAAAACAAGTGACAAACATGGTGGAGATATTTATAATGTGTATTTGGACAATAAAATCATATCCATAACCTATGAGGAACATGTAGAAATGGATTTAAAAAAATAGATGCATAGCCCAGCAGAAAAGTGAGGAAAGAACTAGAACAGATATTTCATGGAAGAGATATCCAAATAGCAGGTCAGTTTTTAAAATAGGGGCTCAGAAGGATCAGAGGAAAACAAACTAAAATGAAAATGAAGTAGATACCTCTGCGCAGCAAAGAGAAACTCTACGTTGAGAAGTCTGAAAACACCGGGTGCTTGTCGGTCTCTCACAGGGGCGACCGTTTGGGCAATGAACTTGATAGTTTCTATTAAAGCGGCAGCCGCAGACGTCATGTGTCGATTGCCTTCTCTTTGACATTTATTCCACAGAAATTTGCACGTGGGTGCAACTAAATATGCGGATAAAATTTTCATAGGAGCATCATTTTTTAAAAATAGAAAACCAGGAAATGACCAACATAACACATCCATCAATGTACGATGCCTAAGGAAATTATGGTATATTTGCGTCACAAAACACTATAAAGCCATCGAAAAGAATAAAATATTGCTGCCTGCAGAATGTGCTAAAGCCTGAGATACCATGTTGAGTGAAAGAAAGCAGAGAAACTAGAATATCGTGAGTGTCCCTGGTTACATAACTTAAGCACAAAACTTTTTTCCAGCAATCTTGATGAGAACCTGTTGTGTGAGTATGTGTTTGTTTCATATTTTTCAGTCTATATGTTTTTTGTAATTGCTCTTTGAGTGCCCTCACCCCCTTCACAAGAGTATGCAACTAGACCGGAGGGAAGCTCTGCTTTCGGATTAAGAGTATTTATTCTTCGTGTGTAAAGATGTTCAAAGGAGGAGTCATTAGAAGCGTTCGGCCCTATCTCCAGTGACTGTCACCTCCACAAAATCTCTGAAGGGGTTTATGGGTTGAGGTGTCACCGTGTCCATCACCTGCTGCCTTGATAAATTGGAAGCAATTTCCAATGAACCCAATCACCAGTCCTTTTCCTCCATGGACTTCCTACTAAGTGTTGCTTTTTGGAAGCTTGTTTGTTTATGCTTGTTGTTTTGGAAGATTTTTAATTTTGAATATGAGGGGAGCAAAAAAGTATTTTAAGAGTGCATGGGTACTCAAAAAATATTCATCCAGTAGAGACCCATATTTATTTTCTGGTTTTCTGGATGAATCACACCCTGATTTCTGAAGTTAAATGTAGAAGATGCTGATGCAAGAAGGAGGAATAAAAAGAAAAATACGCGTGTCCGTTATGTTCACTGCTGAGTGGCAAAGATTCTGTCAGTGCCTTTCTCCTTGTGCTTTACTTTCAGGTAAACATGTTACGCATTCATGGGAAATTTGTTCAGTGTATATGAATTAGTGGCTACTTTGTCTTGCTCATTTCATCTGTCCTTCCCCCAAATTTTAAACACTGTCTTCGTAGACAACTGGGTAAAGATAATCAAGGACTTAGGTACTGTCTTAAACAGGTATTTTGTGCTAATATTTTAGTTGAAAACCAGCCAGTAAAATATCAACATATAGAAGAACACTTGAAATTTTTACAGTAGTTCTTATACTTAGTTTTAATACAATGGAAACTTGAAAATGTTTTATGTGTTATCTATTAACTTTAAAGGACACTACAAGCATTTATAAAAATAATTAACAACCATTATTCCTACTTCCCCAATGAATATAACAACTTTATCTATCTTTTGTGCAAACAATTCAAAGTTAATTACATGGTTGTCCATTCTTAAGTGCTATCATTATTATTATCTTTTTATTAATGTATGATAAACTGCTCAGCTTAGCTTGTAATAAGGAGTTGAATTATTATTGGAGCCATAGAGAATTAAACAGTTGGAAGTCATAAGCTAAATGACTGTGGGGAAAAATAATGTCATGTTGCTTAAATATCTCGTGTTCCAAAATAGTTTATTTAGCTTTATTCTATAAGAGATAAATATCGCACAAATTTATTTAATTTTCTACAAGTCAGACTTCTGAAAAAAGTGTGTTTAAAAATTATTTCCCGGTAGCAGAGCTGGTGAGGCAAGAAACACCTTCCAGAAGGCTAGCATATTGCACGCACCGGGGAGTGGATGCGGAGATCAGTGCGGGCGGGTCTAGGGTCTCCTCTGGCCCCGCCTTGCCAGGAAGCGGGAGGGAGCCTGTGCCTGCCCAGCGGAAAGGTCCGTAGTTCCGTCCTGCTGGCACGGAAATCGGATTCCCCGCTCTCGCGGCGTCTGCTGTTGAAGTGAGGGCATTGGCTGGGACGAGTAGAGATCCTCCAGACTGGAACGGAGACATACAGGCAGATCCCAATAAAGCTGCGGACCTTGGTCCTCTAAGTTCTGTGGAGCCTTCTGCCGGCGGAAGCAAAGATTCCGCCTCCAAGGCCGTTAACTCAGTTTTGCCCAAGGAGGCCGCAGCGGATTCCTCTGCCTGTAATTAAACCCAGGTTCCGGCAGCCCCGAAAGGCGCTTTGTAACCGGTGGCCCCTGAGGAGCCACAATACGGTAAAAGAGTCACATGACTTTTTTCAGTCTATACAAGCAGAAGTCTGGGGACTAGGTGTGGGAACAGGTGTTCAGGGGGTGGGATCATGGTAAAAAGAACAAAACGCTGGGTAAGATCAAATGTATTTATATTGAGCTATGAAGCAGAGATTCTGCACCTAATGCTGTATCTTGAGGGGCTACTTAGGGCTCTGTAGGTCTGAGAGCTTGGTTGATTGAACCATAAACAAAAGGTGGCCAACACTAAATGACGTGGAAACGCTGGCACTACCATGCTATGCTAGAGATTCAAGCAGGGGTGTCCAACCTTTCGGCGTCTCTGGGCCGCACTGGAAGAAGAGGAGTCTCGGGCCACACGTGAAATACACTGTGACACGTAATCACACACACACAAATTTAACAGTGTTTTAAGCAAACTTACGATTTTGCAATGGGCCGCATTCACAGGCCCCCTGAGCCTGTGGCCGCAGACCGCAGGGTGGACACTCCCGCGAGGAAGGGGTCACAGGCTTAGGGAAACTAACGTTAGAGTGATTTGCGATGTGAGACCTGGCTGCCCACTCAGGGTGGTGGGACACGCTTCTCTTGGGAGGACACACTCTCGTCGCGACTGTGAGGAATAAATGTGGGAGGGGACCTTCAACAGCTTGGAAGAGCTCTCTCTGGTTGCTTTTTTTCTGTGGCTCAGAAGTAATAGCAGAATTGCCACCATTCAACTGGGCTCTTGAAATGCAGGGGATCCCAACGTGGCAGGGGCCCAGAGGCCCCGCTGCATCCCCAGGGCCAAGGGGGCGTGGCCACCACAGTGGACCATGAGGTCCAAGCGGTCATCAGAGCAACATGGTTTGCAGAGAGCCATGTGCCCGCTGGTTAACCGCCGTGCCCTGGAGGGGGGCAGATGGGCACTCTGCTGAATTCTCGACCTGCGTCAGCTGTGGAATTCTAGGTCAAGTGAACAAAGGTCTAACCTGGATTTTCAAAACAGAAAATTAGCCCCTCGGTAAACTCCCACACTTGAATGATTTTCAGTCCCAGAATCTCAGAGTCGGAAGGAAGGGGAAGCTGGATCCCTTTGAGGAAGGACCCCGCTATACTGCCAATAAATGTACGTTTTTTATGTTTTTAAAATTTTTTGTATATTTTATTGATTATGTTATTATAGTTGCCTCATTTTTCCTCTCCTTTATCCCCTGCGTCCTGCACCCCATCCCATCATCCCCACGTCAACATTTTCCCACCGCCACTTTCCCCAGCCCCACCCCTCCCCGCCTCCCACCCTCCATCCTTCCCCATTTGGCTTTGTCGAGGGGTCCTTTATGCATGTCCCTTGAAGACCCTTCCCTTCCTTTTCCCCTGTTTTCCCCCTCCCTCCTCCCCTCTGGTTACTGTCGGTTTGTTTTTTATTTCAATGTTGCTGCTTATATGTTACTTGCTTGTTTATTTTGTTGAATAGGTTCCACATGTAGGTGCAACCATCTGGTATCTGTCTTTAATCCTTTCCCCAGCCTTCCCTAAAGGGGTCTCTGGCCTTGTCCCAGGGTGTCTGTGCACTGGGGAAAAGGGAGTAAGTAGGCCTTCTGGAAGTTACTGGACACTGGCTGTGGACTCGCACTGATTCCAGGAGGCCCAAGCCATCGCCGTGGTCCAGCAACCGGGGCTAACCGAGGTCAGGCAACAGATGGATTCTTAGCACAAGTTCACCTCAGGTGGACCTAATGGGTCCCCAAACCCATAGCATGGTCACTTCCTCAGTTACAGACTATGAAATGGGGAACAGACATACTTAGCAAATAGCAGTATCCCCATATTGACTCCTTGACCTAAGGAGTTAGGATTATTATGATAAGAAAGGTCAAGTAGAAACTACTAGAACTGACTCTACCTAGTAAACTGAAGGCAATGCTACATGCCAGGGGTACCTATGCTGGAGCACCTATGCTTTGCATGTCACACCCAGAAATCATTGCCAGATCTAACGCCATGAAGTGTTTCTCCCTTTCCCCCTGAAAGTTTTATAGTTTTAGCTCTTAAGTTCAGGTCTTGATCCATTTTTGAGTGTGTACTGCCTTTGATTTCAATGGTTTACAAAAGTAATTTAACATTTTTAAATAAAAGAAACCTGTGAATTTTTAAACATAGATTACTCTATTTAAAATCTCACCAGTACTTCTTTTTCGCAGTGTCTTTATCTGGTTTTGGAATTAGGATCATGCTGGCCTCGTAAAATGAGCTTGGGAGCCTTCTATACTCTTGAATTTTTTGAAACAGTTTGAGAAGGAGAGGCGTTAGTTCTTCCCAGAATGTTTGGTAAAATTTATCTGTGAAGCCATCTGGTCCAGGTCTTTTGTTTGTTGGAAGTTTTTGATTATTGCTTCAATTTCAAGGTATCATCTGTCTATTCAGGTTCTCTGATTCTTTCTGATTTAGTTTTGGAAGACTGTATGTTTCTAGGAATTTATTCATTCTGTCCAAGTTGTCCAGTTTTTTGGTGTATAGTTGTTCATAGTGTTTTGATACATTCCTTTGCATTTCCTTGCTATCAGTTGTTATTTCTGCTCTTTCATTTCTGACTTTATTTATTTGGATCCTTTCTCTTTTTTTCTTGTTAATCTAGTTAAAGTTTTGTTAGTCTTGTTGGTCTTTTCAATGAGCCAGCTCTAGGATTCATTGATCTTTTGTATCTTTATTTTTTTAGACTCTATTTCATTTATTTTGGCTCTGATCTTTATATTTTCTTCCTTCTACTCACTTTGGGCTTTGTTTGTTGTTCTTTTTCAAGTCCCTTGAAGTGTAAAGTTAGATTGATGGTTTGAGCTTTTTCTTTTTTCTTTTTTTTAATATAGGCCTGTAATACTATGAATTTCCCTCAGAGGATTGCTTTTCCTGTGTCTCACAGATTTTGGACTGTTGTGTTCTCATTTTCATTTGTTTTGAGGTATCTTTTGATTTCTTCCTTAATCTCATTGTTGACCCATTGATTGTTTAATAACATATTATTTAGCTTCCATATTTTTGTGTGTTTTTCAGTGTTTTTGTGATTGATTCCTAGTTTGATAGCATTGTGTTCAGAGAAGATGCTTGATATAATTTAATCATCTTAAATTTATTGGGACTTGTTTTGTGTCCTAACATGTGACCTATCCTAGAAAATGTTCCATGTGCACTTGAAAAGTATGTGTATCCTGCTGCTTTGGGGTGAAATGCCCTGAAGACATCAATGAAATCCATCTGATGTAGTGTGTCGTTTAAGGTCACTGCCTCCTTTCTGGTTTTTGGTCTGGGAGATCTATCCATTGAAGTCAATGGGGTGTTAAAATCCCCGACTATGACTGTATTTCTGTCCATCTCTCTCTTTATGTCCATCAAGATTTGCTTCCCATATGTAGGAGCTCCAGCGTTGGGTGTGTAATTGTTTACTAGGGTTACATCCTCTTGGACTGTTCCCTTTATCATTATGAAGTGTCCTCCTTTGTCTCTTACTATAGCCTTGGTTTTAAAGTCTATTTTATTGGATATAAGTATTGCTACCCTAGCTTTTTTTTCCTCTCTATTTGCATGAAATATCTGCTTTATTGAACACAGTATTGATCTTTTCCTCACTAAAGCTCACCATAGGGGAAATTCTGGAATATCCAGTTCCCTTAGCACCATCTCGCCTCCTTTCAACTCTCTTACTTCTAAATGTTCCATTTTGTAAATACGGGTGTTTCCTTTGGTTCTCCAAGTACAGTATCCCAACTGTGACTTCATTGTCACACCTATGAAGCTTTGAGCCAGCAGTGTGATGATCCAGGTGTTTTTTTGCAGACATTCAAAACTTCCACAGCCTAAAGTTGGATACATGGGCCCATTTGCCTTTTGAGCTTCTATAGCTGGAATCCTGAGTCAAAGCAGTAATGAGAATAGCATGATTGACAGGGGACTAAGAAGGAAAAGTCACATCACTCAAGAGATGAGTATTTTCAAATTTATGGCATTAGAGCTGGGGTCTCAATCCTGATGAACAACCCCGTTATGTAAGTTTACCTGGAAACTCCTTTCATACCTTCCAGAAGTTATCCCATAACTTTTCATTCTCTGTGAATCCAAATCCATTCCTGCCACTTTCCACTTAGCCAATCATTAAAACAGAGAATAATAAGGAAATCTCTGGTCAAATTGATTATACAGCCACAAGAATTAATATGCACATAATAGTATTGAAATAGATAAATCAACCCAGTTTAATACAGAGTCCAACCTATAGTACAAATTACATAGAAAACAAATTACAAAATAAAGGTGGCACATCACAGCTGTGGGGACATAGACGGGCTACCCAATATACGCTGTAGGAGCACTTGGCCAGCTAAACGTTCCCATGACACAGCCATGTCTTCGTCTAGATCAATTCCCTGTCCATTTAGGTCCCTGAGACCACCGAGCTGCCACTGCTGATCCTCAGGGCGCCCCTGCTAACGTTATGTCTCCAGGCCACTGAATCTTGTAATTTCTCCACCTTGAACTGCCTTGTATGATTTTATGGCAAACTCTACCTTACTATATTCATTTTTAAAGTCATTTCTAACTCCCTCAGAATGACTTTTTATTTTCCCTCCTGGACCTCCATGGAGACTTGCGTATTTCCCAGTCATTGCATTGCTTATAAACACACTCTGTCCATATCTGGTATTCCCTGAGTTGCAGGGAATGCATCATTTCCGGTTTTGATCTGGAGCTCTTTCATTCTACAAATATTTATTGAGCGTCTACTATAAATGCAGTGGATGGCGAGTTACGGGGCAGGGTGATGATAAATAGAACCAAGGGCTTGCCCCACGCGGCTTCATAGCCCAGCGGTTGAGGCCGTTTGACCTGCAGAGAAATTTATTATATAAAAAGAAAGGATCAGAATGTACTTACCATGAAAAACAGAACCATTAGAGATGATTTAATAACAGTGTCATCATATTAAGGCTGGGAAAGGAGCTGCATTAAACAGCTCTCTGTCTTTTTGAAGATCTAAGGAGACCGTTACATGCTAAATGAAGATGATGTTTCCATAAATAGTTGCTATAAAAATAGGGTAACTCAGAGTGTGGGATTATTTCTAGTGCTATTTCAAAGTAAGGATGGGCTAACCTATATATAATTTTTCCTGACCAGGAATTGTGTGGAAACGCTTTTTACCTTTGCACATTATTTTATACATATGTAATAATTTTAGTTTTATTAGCGCTTGACAATGAGTTCGAAAGGATATTTATTTGAATTAATCTTGAGATTTAATGATATCAACTTGAAAGTGAATGATAACACATATTATAAGGCTCTCTTGTATAAAATATTTATGGAATTCTAAAATAGCTCTTACACATTTATGAGTATTCAAATGTTTCTGTTCAGTTATTATACTAAAGATAACTGGAGAATGTCATTCCTATTTCAGGGGATTATATGCATACTATCTTTGATACAAAGTCAAACTTCAACAAACTAGATGAATTCAGACCTTTAGAAGTTGTGACATTTGCATATAAATTTAAACTCTGCCCCAGAGGTACAGGAATAAATTAATAATCCAATTTAAATATTTGACAGATATGTCTTATAAGAAATATGGTATTAAAAGATATATTATAGTAGGAATATAGTAGGAAAGATATTCTTCCTAATGACATTTAATTTACTATCACAAAGACAAGATATACGGAGTTCATGCAATTTGTTTTATAGATCTAAAATACACATCTTTAATTAAGAAGTCTGCCCTAAGGCAGACGCTCTCATTCACAATTAAGGTTAATTCATAAATTTAGTGATAGAGAAGGAGAACGATTCTGTTTTAAAGAGAAAAATAGATTTTAAAAAAGAAAAACTATGGAGGAGCAGGGGACTGGATGTGTAAGAAGGTGAAGGGATTGGCCAAAGAACACGTAGACACAGAAAAGGGTTGGGGGCTGGGTGGGTGTATGCGAAGTGGGGAGGGGAGGATTGTAATAGTGTCAAAATTAAAATAAAGGAAAAATACACAGCTATGTTTTTTCTTTTATTTTTAAATTTTATTTTTCAATTACAGTTTATATTTAATATTATTTTTCATTGGTTTCCGGTGTACAGCATGGTGGTTAGACAATATTATACTCTACATACCCTCTGATACTCCCTGGACCCCAACTATGGGTACAGGAAATATACATGCATCTATGTTTCTTTACATCAGAAATTTTTTTAAAAATGTGTATGCCTTAGTACAACTTTAATTCGGTACAGGCTTTTCTGAACCAGCAAGTTAAAGGTAGGTGTTTAATTTTCACTCACCATCTAGGGTAGGGTAGGCACTGAACGCTCCCGAATTTAGAATTTTCTCAGAATGAACCCAGTTGCATATATAAGAAGATAGTGTGTTGTTTTATTGCTTATATTTGAGTATATGTCAAGACAGATGCTGACAACATACATATATTACAGGAAGTATTTAACTCATGTGTCAATACAGTGTCATACCAATGCCCACGTCAGTGAATTGGCTCACATTAAAATGTAGTTCCCTCAATTAATGAGTCATTGGGGGAAACTCATATGTAGGATTCTCCTGAAATATAATTGTAATCATGTTAGTTTTTTGAGATTTGACTTGCATTTAATTAACGAATCATTGTTTAGTTTTATATAATCATATCATAGCACCTAAATGGAAAAAGACAAGAAAAATAAGAGTTTTCAAATACTGGAATATTATTTAAAATTCTCTAACATTTTTATATTTCATATTCATAATTTCCATATATACTCTTATACACGTGACTGACAGGGAAATATGTATCTATCCCCTGTTGCTAAACTTCAGTTGTTTATTCAGCACCATCGCGCGGCATGGCTTTTTGTGATCCGATTCTGTGTTTGTGGGGAGGGAGCTTGCCTGTGTGGTGGCAGAGCTGATGATTTGCTTCTCAATAATGGTTATTCTTGGTTTTCCCTGCATGTAGGCAAACTGGCTGGGAGAGGAAAAAAAATTAAAGGTGCGCTTATTGGCTTAGGTTTATCCTGGACAAAAGGATATCGCTGCTGAAAATTACTCCCCAAACGCCTTCTAGTCAACACGTGGGTTAATATTTCCTTTATAAATACAAAATGAAAGAATAAGTTCCACGTTACCGAAGTGACCCCATCCCAGGGCACTTAGTGGCTATAGCCCTGGATGGTGGGGGCTGAGTTCACGCTTGAAACAAGGTGTCAGAACAAGTGTGAAGCCAGGGATGTGTCCCGCGGAGCCTTGGAGGCCCACACCCAGGCAGTTACATTTGCAGGAAGGTTATGAGCTGGTTTTAACCACAGCCTGTATTAAAATGAAAGATACATAACTGACTAAATTATATCAAACACAAATTAAAACATATTCAAACTATG
Organism: Mormoops blainvillei; assembly: GCA_004026545.1. NCBI lineage: Eukaryota > Metazoa > Chordata > Mammalia > Chiroptera > Mormoopidae > Mormoops > Mormoops blainvillei. The sequence continues at coordinate 41,404 of PVJD01008091.1, read as the reverse complement.
TTCTTTCTAATAATGTTATACTTTATTATTATCTATTCTTTTGGGGTTATACATGGAAATAATGTACAAACACGTGTTTACTGCTTATCACGTTTGTAGCTTAAAAGTAGCCGTGAAAGAGATAGTTGCCCCATGGCCACTAGGGCTGGATATATGGTTTTGTTGACTATCTAGTTTTTAAAAAAAGTGATGGAAAATGTAATTATGTAGATTAAGCTTAAAAGTGTGATATGTCTGTACCCATTACATCACAGACAGCACAGTATTTTTAAACATTAGGAAACAAGGACCCAGTTAACTAAAGGACTAACTCCTATCAATGACAAAGTGGGGAAGTCTCGGCACACTCCTGTCTTCATATTTTACTGTTGCCTTTCTTAGTTGTGTACACAAAAGCATTGACCCGCCTCATGTCAGAACTATACTTGTGTCAATTTCAACCCTAATTTGGGTACAGATAGGAGACATTGGCAAAAATCAATGAAAGCAGTCTGTGAGAACTAAATGGGTACATAGAATAATCTGCAATATTTTATCTAGTCTTTACGCTGGCAATATTTATAACAAATAAACATATACAAATTTAAGTATATATGCAAATTTAAACTGAAAATTTATGGATATTTAAAATATATGTAATTTATTAAAAGTATATGCATATTTCAATAATCTTTTGTTGAACCTGTGCCAGTACACCAGGGTACAGCTGCAAAAAGTCGTATTTCGGCAACTCACCTCAGTCCCCCCAGTCTAGACGGGTACAGCTACTACTACTTGTTCAGCCTTCTAACTCTGTGATCCTTCCAAGACCCCTGTCAAACAGGAAATCAGAAAAACGTAAGTGCTTCGAGGCAAGGATCCACAGGTAAGTAATCTGTTTGGGGGTGAGGAAGTTGAGTGGGAGCTAGAGCCAGGAAGGCGCCAACAGAGGCGTGCTGATGAGGCGCTCAGCTCGGGTGGTCATGGCGGCTTAATCCTTTTGGGTCACCTCTGGGAGCCAGGATAGATGCCATCCTCAGTTATCCTGCTGAGGCGAAGGGAACCAGGATACTTACACAATGCAGCCAGCCTCCCTGGCTCGTTCTAGACTACGTGGTCCACGCCTCGGTCTGAGACTTTGGGAAAGCACTTGGGCAAGTGCTCATTTTGGGGGACAGACGTGGAAGCGCATATTCAGGACAGGAAATGGACTGATATGCCCTAATGATTTTATTGATCCAAAGCACAGCCATGTGGATATCAGACAGCTTTAAACAGATCTGCAAGGCCACCGCCACCCTGCAGCCATCTGCACACAGCACGAATACAGAGTAGGTGTCTTTAGCCCAATCAGGCCAATGAGATATGAGAGTTACTTAGTTTCATCCAAACTGTGCCATAAAAATTCAACGTCTCTGTTCGATTTAGTTTTGGTTAATATATTCATGTGTATTTAACGTAGCAACCCAGTCACGTGGGTTTATATATTTGCAACAAACTGTTTTGTCGCGGTCTTAAGTGTTGCACTAGGTGGCCATTCAATTATTGTTATAAGTAAATGGGAAGGTAAATGCAGATGTAGGGAGGGGACAGAGGATACGTAGACAGAAAGACACGCACATACATGTATGTGCATGTACAGACTAGGTAGGTAACAACTAAATTAGCTCTCTGTGACACATGTTATTTCTGCACAAAAGAGGCAGATCTTACGACATCCTTTACTGAAATAATATGAATGATATAATATCTGATTAACATTCATACATAATGCAGGTCTTTAAAACAAAGGTAAACGCAAAGGTCATTTGTTCAATATTGTAACTAAAATTAAACAAAATTAAAACTTCCTCTTAAAACAGCCTATCTGAAGTGAAAAGAATTCCTAATTCCATTCCCTCTCTGAAAGCTTGTCAGTGTATTGCCCAGGAAGACACCAAGGTCTCCGCAATTGTATTCCACGGTGCACTTCAGATCATTGTCACGGGGGAAAATCATGTACTTATGCTTCTAGAAGGTCAATCAATGTGCTAATGGAATTTTTTCACAAAATCTCAGAAACCAAGCAAGGTTGTATTAAGATAATGTGAAATAGATGAAAAGGATTAAGGCTTCAAAGGACCTTTTTCCTTTTTAATGAACTTTACATTTCTGAAGAACTTACATTGCACCCAGTCTCTCCTGTTCTAAATGTCTCACACAAGGAAGATGCATTTGTTACGATTAACAGACAGCACTGACACACCACTATTAACTGAAACCTGCAGTTTATTCTGATTACCTTAGTTTTACCTGGTGTCCTTCGTATGTCCCAGGGTCCTGTCCCAAATGCCACCTTTAGTCATCATGTCTCCTTAGGTTCCTCTCGGGTGTGGAAGTTTCTCAGAAAGTCCTTCCTTTTTTATGATCTTGGCAGTTTTTAGGAGGGCTGGGTATAAACCAGTGTTAGCCCAATAAAGACTAAATTAAAACAAGAACAGTTTTAAAAGATTGCATTGACTCTTTTCACCCATTGGCATTGCCATATATTTTATTTTCAATTTTTTTGTTGTTTTTTAACTTTATTTTTATTAACACTATTACAAATGTCTCCATTTCCCCTCCACACCTGTCCCCACCTCCACCCGGATGTTTTAGAATAATTACCCTGCCCCGCACACAGACATGCACGCACCACACATCACATCGCGATAGCACAAAACCTCCTGCAGGGATGTTGACGGGTTCCGTACACACTGGCCGTTTTCTATGCTGAGTCTCCCACACTGCGCTCTAGTGTGTCCCTTTCATGGGTCCCTCATGTATCTTATGGCATGTATTTTTGTATCTGTTTATTCTAAACTATTAAAATATAATTCATTCTTATATTTTGGCAAATATCTGGGATTTGACTAAATTTGCCCTTATAATTCTAATGGGTCATAGACCCTTTTGGAATTTCTACAGACACATTTATATTAATTGAAAATAAGTATAGTTTGATTTATCCATTCCTAGATTATGCTTTTTATTACCTTATCATACTGAATAAGGCCATCAGTAAAATTATGAATAGATGTGGTGATGATAGTCTTCCTTGTGTCATTCCTGATATTGGTGGAAAGTTTCAATATTTCACTATTAATATTTCACCAAGATACTTGCCTTAGCATTTTTATTTATTTATTTATTTTAAAACTTTTTTATTGTATTTTTCCATTACCACTTATCTCGTATATGCCCTCCTCCCTGCTGCAATCACCACATTGTTGTCCACGTCCACGAGTCCTGTTCTCCTTTTTGTTCAATCCCTCATCCCCCTAACTGCCCCCTCCCACCCCCAGAGCTGTCAGCCTGCTTTCTATCTGTGAGTCTGTCTCCATTTTGTTTGGTAGTTCAGTTTGTTCATTAGATTCCACATACAAGTGAAATCAAATGGTACTGATATAGTCATTAGTGGTTTGCATTGTTTTCAATTCATATTTTAGTATTTTTAAAAATAATATATTCCATTTTATAAAACGGTTTTGTATTAATCTAAACAACGTTTTTCCAAAAGTTTTTTAGAAATATTTTCTGTTAATTTGGTGAGATGCATGGTCATTTTCACTGTTCAGGTATTTTTCTTTTTTCCCCCTTTGAGAACAAACTACTCATTATTTTTATCCCTTTTATGTACTACTATATTTAATTTGCTAAATTTTCATGAGAAAGATTACATTTCTAAAATGTTCTTGACAGATGTTGGTATTAAGATCATAGTGATTACACAGGATTTAGAAAATTCTCTGTTTCTAGTTTCTGTTAGGATTAGGCTTAAGACTGAAGACATTTCTTCTATATATTGTTGGAAGAATTGACAAAATTAGCAATCTGGGGCTGTATTTTTATTTGTAGAAAAAGTTTTAATAATAAAATTGTTTCTTTAATTGCTATTAAACTGTTTGACATTTTTACTTATTTTTATTTCATATTTGGTGATTTGTATTTATTTTTGAAAAACTGACTAGATCACTCACTTTTCTAAATTATTATATATGTGCTTATCACATTTATAATATTTTTATTGTATAAGATTATTACATCTTTTTTATTTGTATATTACTAATTATATTTTTCTTTAAGTAGCTTTCCCACCAGTCTATCAGTTTCATTCATCTTTTTAAAGGGCCAACTTTTCACTTGTTGATTTTCCTCTGCTTAACATAATTCTAAGCAATTAGTTCTTGTTCTTATATTTATTATTTTCTTTTATCTACTTAATTCTTAGGTTTGATTTGTTCTTTCCAGTTTTCTTGTCTATAAATTAAGATCATTGATTTCTTTAAGGTTATAATTTCTTTTCAAATGCATGCTTTTATAAATTCATGCGCCGACCACTACTTTTGCTGGTTCCCACAAGTTTTGATCTGTTCCATTCTCATTATTATTTATTCAAAATATATTTTAACGTTGTGTGATGATTTTTTATTTGAAAACTGATTTATTTAGTAATCTCCCAGTTTGTACTGTGTGTTTACCTCCCAAAGTGAAGTCTCCTTCTGCCACCATTTATCCCCCTTACCCTCTCCTGCCTCCCCCAACCCTTCCCTCTGGGAACGAGCACACTGTTGTCTGTGTCCATGAGTCTCCTTCCTTTCTTTCCTTTTTTTGCTTAACCCCTTCACCTCTTTCACCCCATCCCACACCCCCTCTCCTCTGTTCTGTGAAAACTGTCACTATGTTCTCTATCTATGTTTCTCTTCCTATTTTGCTTGTTAGTTAGTTTTGTTCATTAGATTCTACATATAAGTGAAATCACATGGGCCCGGAAAGCATTATGCTAAGTGAAATAAGCCAGTCAGAGAAAGACAAGTACTTACACTAATTTGAAAACTGTGTTTGTCTTCTAGTTTTAGGAGACGTGCTGCCGTAGTGTTCGTTTATTTGTTTTCTGTGCTACATTCCTTGAACTGACCTAGCCGTGTGTTTTTCCTTTCATGACCATTTAACTTTATTAAATTTATCAATTTGTAAATAGGTTATAGTAAGGACATTAAATAGATTTATAGAGTGTGTTTACTTTCCCCCAGCAATTATTTAAAAATTGCTAAGGTCCTATCTATAAAGTAGATCGATTTGAAAGAGATCATCTTATTCTGTCATAGGTATGAACCGTTGATTGCCTGTTTTATCTACTTGTATTATTTATACTTGGTGTACGTTGCTGACAAAGGAGGCTCATCACTGTTCTCACCACTTCCCGTCAAAGCCGCTGGCATTGGTCAAAGGCTGGCACATCGGGGACCTGCATGTGAGGGCTGTGATCTGTCTTTCGGTGTATGGAAAGGCAAACCTCACTCTCGTCCCTGCAATTTAACCATTTGCCCACTTGACCCGTGTGGCAACCTAAGTATCTGTACCCTTAGATTTTTACACATTAAGACCCTTTATTTCCAAATGTTAACTTTCATTCCTGTTCTTTTTTGTAAACACATGGTCTCATCCCAAAATCTCTTTTGTGCTACTGTCTTTTTCCCGGTCGCACTGTGCTACGTTCTCTTCAGTAACCCCTCTTGCAAACTGCTAATCCTCTATCAGTTCAAGGTGTTCTCTCTTCAATTAAAACATAATAACAATAATATTTGTACCACCACAAGGAGGTAGGGCTACCAATAATCATGAAGGATGTGAGAAATTGTACCCTACCCGTGAGCGAACGAGCTGCCTGCCGTGCGGTTTCACAGAGACACAGGACTCCCGAGTTGGAGAAGACATGGTGTCACTAGAAGAAAAGCAGTAGCTGGCACGTCAGTGCGATTCTCAGGCTGTGTCCTCCTTCCCTAAATGGAGCCTGCACACACAGGGGGTTTTCTCCTGGGGAGGAGCCCCGGGCTGGGGATGCACTACGGCACCCGAGTGAGGGCAGGCCTGCCCTGTGTTGCCTCATCTCTCAGGTGTGCCCACGGGCCATGCAGCCCTGAGATGAGGCCCAGGTCGGAGTGAGTAGGTCTTGCCTTCCCAGAATGTTGATCAAAAGCATGCAGAGATGCTCAGAGCTCAGGTCAGATTGTGTCCCGTGGGGGCCCTTCAAGTCCAGTAGGTTGGGGAAGGAGACATGAGGGAGGGCGTCTCCCTCTGGGTCACGGCGTGGTCTTCTCCTGACTTTGGGGGTGAAGGTTTGGGGGGCTAAAGGAGACCCCTGCAACAAACAGACCGGCTAAGCAGTTTTCCTCTGCTTACAGAGCGGAGCAGTCCACTAAGGACTAAAGGAAGCAGTTCTTACTGTTTATTCTTCACTGTCTCCAGGAAAAAAAAAGTGTGGATTAGATAATAGATATAAAAAAGGGAGGCTGAAAAGCCACAGTAAATCATTTCTTTTAGATTTGATTTTTATTCCCACATTACTTCTTCTCCCCATATCCTCTCAACTTCCTGACAACGTTTAACCTTGACTGATTCTGCTCCCAGAGAGAATCTTGTACCGTGGCCCCCAAACATTCCTGCCGTCCTGAAGGCATTTGCGATCAGCTCAGCAGCTGCCATTCAGTGCTGATAACACACGGGCATCAGCTGCGGATTTGCCAGCAACGCGCCTGTCATCTTTCTTGCAGGCGTGTCAGAAGGATCTTACTGACTTGCTAATTATACTTATTCCATTTTTCAGCAGTTCATACATACAGTAAAATCATTTTCTTAAAAATCATTTATCTGACATCTGATCCCTTTTCAATGCCTAAAAGCAACACTTTTATATCTTCTGAGAGAAGTTTTCAGTCAGGCAACCAGTTGCTGAGCTCAATTACTGCCAATGTCAGTACATGTGCTTTGATAACACACAGTGATTAAGGGTATTCTAATTTGCCAAGAAGCAAGAAAAAGTGCAATGTGTTTAGAGATGTTTTGTTTAAAATTTAACATAACTGATGCTGACACACTTTTTGGTGAGAGTTCACTAATAGCAGTCGGGGTGTGAGTGCCCCTTCGGGACCTGGCCACGAGCTCTGTGTCTTATGGAAATGTCCCGCTTCTCTTCATTTTGGAAATTATTCTCCTGGCAGCTTCATTCTTGTGGTTTCTATGTCATCTGCTTGTACCTTTGATCCCCTGTTTCCTGCTTCCGAGGCTTCTGGAAGTTGTCACAACTCTTGTAACTACTGGCCGTTCCTACGTAGAAACTTGAGTTAGTCCAATGTGGGTTTCTCACGCCCGCCGCTGAAAGTGTCCTGAGTCACACAGGACGTTGAGCCAGGTAAGGAGTGCGGTGGGTGAGGACCTTAAAAGGTGAACTGGAGAGCATTACGCTCAGTGAAATACGCCAGGCCGTGAGAGACAAATACCGTGTGATCTCACCTATAAGAGGAACCTAGTGAGCAAAACAAAGACAGGAGCAAACTAGAACCAGATTCATTGAAATAACGAGCCACCTGACAGTGATCAGAGAGGAGGAGGGAGGGGGATCACAGGGTAAGGAAGGGGACACGAGCAGAGGACTCGTGGGCGTGGACAGTGGGGTGGGATTGGCTGTGGGAGAAGGCGGGTGGGGCAGGGGAGAGCGATGGGGAGAAAGGTGGGGCAACTGCAACTGAACAATGATAACAATAATAAAAAAAAGTGAAATGAGCTGATTTGGGGTCTGTTCTCCTTAAACTCTGAGATGCGGACCTTCCCCCAGATCTGTAGTGGGGTACAGGTTGTCTGAAACCCTTGACTATTTTTTTACCACCTCAATATATAGAACAATGATACTATGATTCTTGGCCTTGTCAGAAGAATCTTTAAGCTCTACCCTTCATACTTCTATAAATGGAGAAAGCAATTCGCCCCATCCTTGGACCCAGTGTATTTGGCTGGTGGCCTGTTCTTTTGGTCCAAGGACAAGTGACTCTGGCCAGATCTCTGCTGCTCACATACTTCTCACTGTTGTCAAAGTCCAACCTTTACTCTATCAACATTTTTTGATAGTTATTGATAAAGAATTTGCTTACCTAGAAATACAAAGGTGAAATTCATAAGCTTCATCCAAAATTTTGCACAAACACATCTGTTCAACCTTTGCTTCCGAGGAAATAAAAGTTTTCAGTATTTTCAGAGAGCAACAAATGTAATGAATCGATTACAAAGAATCATTACAAAGAATCATTTATCAGAATGAATGACATGCTTTTATGCAAAAGCATGAAGGTCATTGTAATAAAATGTTCTCTAATAAAAGGTTTTCACCAACTGAAATTTATTAACATGATGTTCACGGAAATGGTTATGAGGTCTCTCAGCTCTCAAGAGCTCCCTTCGGTTGCCTCCTTCTATAAAACTAGGAGAATTGGGTCAACCGACTGTCAGTGGGAACGGAAGCTTCTGCAGTCGCTCTACTGTAGCCACAAGGCAACTCGGTCCCGCAGTCTATATTTATTAATAGCCTTAATAGGTAAGCCGAGGGAGTCCCACTGGGGTTTGCTTTACTCGATTCCGGGAGGAAATAGGATTCTTTAAATTATTTAACTAAATATATTTTGGAATAGTTTTTGCTGTGACCTACTTGACATTCTGCCATTACTACAAGCATGGCTCAGTCAGGGCATTAGCACCCGTTAGAGATCTATGGGTCAGCGAGAGAGCTGCTGTTACTGGCGTAGGGCGTCCACCCGTCCCCGAGTTTACATGCCGTTAAGAACCCTGTCATGTCTTCTGGTTAAGGTTGGCAACAAAGGAGCCTGTTCCTGTCTCTTCTGAATCCAACACAAAGCATCAAAGGTCGTAAATATAAATAATTGACTTCTGTGGAATTAGGAAACAAAGCTCTGTATCAAAAACAGTGAAGCGAACATCCCAAAATACTGACGAATTTGGCCGTGAGTCTGGGAGGGACCTTGAACTGCTGCTATTTATATATCATGAATCTCAAGAAAAATACTGACTCTTCTACGGGGAGTGTTATGTGTTTTAAAAGTCCATGCAACAGTTTACTAAGTAGAAAAATGAAATAAATATATGAGCTTACCAAATGCAAAATGGAGGTTGCTTTGGAACTGAAAGAGAAGTAAGAAATGATTTCTTATCAGTTATGATCACCAAGGGACAGAGATGAAGTCACAGGAAAGACTGGACTGTGTCACACAGAGTAGTGACTTGCGTACCCATGGGGGAAAATGTATGTGGTTTGAAGTTAGAGCTGAGGCACCTGCAAAAAAGAAAAAAAACAGTAAGGTGATGTTGAAAAAAAGAACAATTTCATTCCTTAGAGAATTCTTGGTAATTTATATTTTCAGCACTATCTTACAAGTGCCTGTAATTTTTCAGCACCAACTGGCCAGAAATCAAAGATTCTATCTTTCGTCAAGTAATAATTCCCTGTGTTGTTTCTCTTGTTCTGACATAAAGTTTCCTGTAGCTTCTTTGAATACGTTAAGGTGACATATAAAAACAAAACCATTTATTGAAAGTTTTTCCAGGGAACATTAAATATTTTGAACAACTTCACTCAAAGCCAAAAGGATTAGTGTTTCCTAAGTGAAATAAATATTTTCTGGGTTGACACCTTTGCATTTTTTTTTTATTTAAGTAGGTTTTATTACACACCTTAATCTCAGACTTGTGGCATCCAGAACAGTGAGAGGATGAATTTGTGTTGCGTCCCCAATCTGTGGTCCTTCATTACAGTAGACCTAATGAACAGATGCGACATGTACGAAGCTCCAACAGTTCATAAAATGCCCCTTTTTAAACTAGGTCACTAAAACTCATTTAAAATGCTATGAAACAAAAATGGCCTTTTAAATGCTTACACATTAATGCAATTTGTGGGGAAAAAAACCCCTGAATTATCCAAACAGTGAAATACGAAAAATTTTATTACATTAGGAAGACTACATCTTCTTAAGAATTCTGTATTTTAGTATTTAGTGATTTTAGCAACCTTTAATTTAATAAAACATGTGTTTAATGTACTCCTTGTACACTCTGATGCTGGCTCAGAGGGAATGACAGAATTTTTACCAACAAAGGGAATGCCTTATGCTTTATAATAACACCTCTACTTAGCCAGTGAATGCTGGTGACACTGGTGGTGTAGCCCGGCCAAGGAGTGTCCCCATCAGCCAGAATGCACCCCCAAGGATACCTCCAGGAAAAGCAGCGGATAACTAGAGGAACATTATTCCACATGAGTGAAGGACCCTCAGAAAAGACGGATTCCAGGCTTGTCACCCCAAGCAGTTATTGGCATGAGAAACTTACAACTTTAGGGGGTAAGAAGACACACACACAGGATTTGGTAGCTGTTTAAGCTTCCGGCGAGCAACACCCATCACAAGGGCTATAAGAACCGATGGGAACTGGGCACTGAGCCTGGAGTCCCGGATGTAGGTTTAATGGCAGAAGAGAGCTGGCGGGTAGGGCTTGGTGGCTGGGGTTAAATCCCAGGCTGCGAGCAAGGAAGACACCGGTGCGTTACAGGAAGGACAATGACAGTGGCAATGAGAGTGGCATTTTTTATTTCATTTTGAGCATTGTTATTTTCCATGAAGGAGAAAAGTCTTGAAAAGACCCATGTGAAAAGGGAGGGTAAATTTGCATCCTCACAAGAAGAAAACTTCTAAGAATAAGATTTCCGTAGAACCTATTATTCAAGTATGATTCACTATAAAATGTAAGGAAAGAAAGGAGTGGGGAGAGGGGGAGAGAGAGAGAAGTTGTTCCCACTCCTGATCCCACGTGGAAAGCAATTCCTAAGATGCGGGGATAACTGGACAGCAGCATGGACCAGTCCTTCAAAACCTGCCATCAAAGGATAATCTGGTTTGAAGGGTACGTCTCCGGAACAGCCTTCTTCTATCAAGCCCTGGGGCGCACGTAAAAGACACTTGGAACACGGCCGCTCTGAGAAATTCCATTATATTGATAATTAACAAAAATGGTCCCACGAGTCTCATCAGGCCAAACCGAAGCCTCCGACGAGCTGGAAACTTGTCACGTGAGCTGAATGTAGGAAGGAGAGCCGTGCATAGGGGATTTTGTAGGCACACGTTTGAGAGCGTGAGTGTGGGTGTCTTTATAAGTGTCTATATCATTTCATGATTTATATCTTTGTCACAAAGATATACCAGGCTCAACAGTCCACCAAGAGACATCAGTGCAAAGACCGGTCCGTACTTACGTGGGTACGTTGCATTGACCCTGGCGTTTCCCTCTCTGGCCCGAATAGGAGGGTGCGAAGAGAGTAGCGGGGAAGTTCGCAGCAAAGGCTTTGGGGTCCGAATAGCTTGGCTGGGCTCCCGGCTCCCTGAGTCCCAAGAAGGACATCAGACAGGTTATTTAATATCTCAGAACTCGTTTCTACATCTCTTTAATTGGGCTAATATTATCTCTTTTATATAACTTATATCATAGATGACAAAATGCATTCAAAACACCTAATCCTATAACTGGCATTACCGTAAGTGCTTAACAAAATGTGGCTATTAATATAACTTTAGAACGATTTCAGTTGAAATATCGATTGATTTGTCAAAATGCTTACTGTAACAACTTCTATTTTATCCTCGTCTATAAAATTTAATACTCTTGTGAATTAAGGAGATTTTATTTTAAGCAGAGTGGTAATAACATGGTTTTTCTCTACAAAGTCCATAATATTTAAAAATTAAATGGTTCTTGAAAAATTCTTCCTACTCCACGAACACGGATCTCAAAAATCAATTTTACTCATAGTTCAAAGCATGCACTATTGCTACGTCAACAAACACCATATGCCAAGCCATGGTGTAATAATATTCTTCAAGTTTTATTCCCTAAGACGTGTCAGAAGCTCAAGAATTCATCTTTATATTCATAGAGATATTCATACTGATGTTTGGTATGTCCGTACTTTGATTTTAGAGTGTCTTATTTTGTCAATTATAGGAAACAATCAGCTATTGTGAAAGAAATATTTTGTGGGACTAATAACTTTAAATGCTCAGTAAAAAGATGGATTAAAGTCTTGTAAGCACGAGCACCGACCGAGATATGATAGCGCTCGACCTTGCCTGGGCGATGGTCTCTCAAAGACTCGTCCCTCGGCCAGTGCGTCCCTGGTGTCCGCGTGGGCGTCGGCCCGGCCTTCCCCGCCGCTGGGGCTTGGTCCCCGCCAGGCCGAGGGAGCGTCTTACTTCTGTTTGTTGCTGTGACATTCTCTTCCCTCCCGCTTTACAACTGTGCCCTCTGTCCTGCATAGATGGCTAAGCTGGATTGGAAGAGACCAAGGGCAGAAGGCGCTCAAGAGGCTGACGGGACTCCTAAATGAGATCGAAGGTCACGGCGGGGCCACGCACTCGCAGGGGCCCCTGGAGCCCCTCCTGTGTAGCCCCTCAGCCTGAGGTTTCCTATTGAGGGACCAGCACTGCCTGCCATGACTTCTAATTCTGCGCTTTTCCGGTGCTAAACAGGCTGTCTTTACCTAACGGTGCACATTTCCTTGCAGACCATTTATAATTGGTTTTGGAGGAGGGTGTGAGCACAGAGATGCCCATTTAAGTCCATGCAACATCAATATAAGGCTAGTCAGCATAATTTTTTGTTCGTTTTTATAATAGGCACGTTTAAAACAGTGAAGAGAAACAGTTGGCAATGATTTTAAGACTGTATTTTATTTTGGAACAAACATATATTATCCTTTCAACATGTGAATAATATTAAAATTTGTTAATGAGGTATTTTACAGTTACGTGTGCACTAAGTCTTCAAACCAGCACATGTACCCTGTACCTGCAGGACCTCGTCAGGCTGTGACATGGCAAAAGTTCTTGTGCCACATGAGACTAGTGCCTACCAAGCGGGACAGTGCAGTCCCACGGAGTCACTTACCTTGCCCCAGGTAGGGTAAAAGGCACCAGAAAGACAGGGAGTGTTCTGCTCCGTGCCCTACTGTGTACAGAGGAGCAAGTGAGAAGGTGCACACAGCTTCCCTCTCTCCTTCCTGTCAGCCCTGGATGTTAGGTTGTGCCCGCATTTTCTCATGTTATTAAGGCTCGCTCTTCAATAACACCTGCAGATCCTTAAGTACAATGATTTTTGTTTTTGTTTTCCCCTCACATACCTGACTTGTTTTCTTCTCATCCTTATAATATGCCGTTGAGACTCTGTTTTGACAACGAATTTAGCCTTCTCCTGTTCAGCAAATCAGTCTAGTTTTTGACACACTCTGGCCTTGCCCTTGAGTTTGGTCAACAACAGGGCGACTCTATATTGCAACATGGACAGAAATTCCGACAGCTGAGCTATTGCTTGAAGGTTAGAACCTCTCCCTGTGGGGATCAGTTAAAGGGTTTTAGTAATCTTGACTGCCTGAATTTTCTGAAAAGGAGAAATGAAAAGCAGGGATAAAACAGAACAAGAATGGAAGTAAAACTAAAACAAACAAAAAACAACAACGACAAAATAACAAAGTCTACTACAACTAGAAATCTTGATATAGATAGGAATGGTAATTGTAGTTGTCTAGTTGTACTAGTAATTGATATTATCTTGTTTTATTTAACCTCCATAGTAAGCATGTGAAGTAGTACTTGACTTTCTACTTCTCCATGGGGTCAACCCTGTTTATTTTTTTCTCAGAACAGGTGTAACAATTTGATGGAACCTGCCTGCTTTCTCATCTTTCTTCTGGCATTCTTTCTGAAAGCTCTCAAATTAAAACTGTCTTCTGTAAAAATGTCTTCTGAGTCATCAGAAGGAGACTTATGGAGAGGCCAAACCTTTGCTGTGAAATCCCATTTACTCACATTCTTACAGCATACTGAAGGTTACCTGTCCCATGTCTAATTGTTGTGCAGCTAGCTGACAAATTCTCTCACCGTGAGGTCTCTGCTCTGTGACCACAATCCCTTTGCTTAAACACTCCTTCCCTTGAGTCATAAGATCAGGCTTCTCCTTCACCAGCTCTTCTAAAGTCCTCTCTCTCACCAATTTTGTTCTCTCTCTCTCTTTTTTTTTTTAATTAAGAGAAAGGGGAAACCACAGACAAAATGCAAACTATCTGAGAGCTTGCCTAATGTTGCAAAATGGAGCTAAACCGTGTCTTGAGTATAAAAGAAAAATCAATTTGGAAAGTATTGACTTGGAAGAACTTAATTGCTCATAAAATTAATTTATGGATGACTTTATTTGATGTTTGGGAACAGGAATACAAATGAACCAACTTTGACGTGTATGAATTTCCATGGCTAGCCAAGAAAAGGTAACTGACAAGAATGGAAAATTGAAACAGATGAGAAGGTAATGGCTCTTCACCCTCCGCTAGAAACATCCGGTGTTAGGGTTTAAGCAGTGGACAGTTATGAAACAGCTCAATGTCAATTGCAGACAAGTTTAAAATTTGAAAAAAACAATTTACATCAAATTATATCTATTTGACAGATTGGTTTAATTCTTGGACTCTCATTTTCTCATTTTTCCAGTTTAAGGTGTTTTTTTCATGCTCAGTTCAACCCCACAATTTGGTTCCTGGTGAGATCCCTCTCCTTGGCTTTTTTTCTTTCTTTCACTGTGTCGACTAGGACATGGGATATAATAAAGTAGCAAAGTGGGGACAGTAGGCACTTTTGTCTTGGATGCTATAAAATTTTGTGAAATCTTGTATCACATCTACTGAAATGACCATATTATATTTTATTACTGTAGTTAAGGACACTTACAGTCTTTCAAAAGTTACATTAACTCTCTTTTTCTGGGTTAGCATATTTTGATAACACATTTCTCTTCTTTGCTGTGTTACTTTTTTACTTCTACCTTCTCTGGGTTTGTTTGGTAGTTACATCTAAAAGTTTTTTCGATTACTTACATATAGTGACTTTTCTACACTTTTTTCCTCATTATTTATGTATCTATATTATGGATTTATGGATTTATTTCTTTAAATAATACATTATTTTTCTTATGCAGTCTAGTTATTTTGTCTTGATATAGCAGTAATTAGTCAATTTATTGTACTTCTTTCCTTTGAACAAGGTTATTTAAACAGAAGTATAAATGACATACAAAAATGAACACATCGAGTTTAAATTTTAGTGATTTCAACATCTGTATACACCTGTGAAACCATCATAACAACTAAGAAGAAGACATCGGTCACCCCATTTGTCCCCTTCATATACATTCTGTTACAATCACTGGTCCTGGAGACCAGTGACTGGGGATCCTGTCACTACAGAGTAGTGAACATTTTCGTGGGTTTAAGGTAAATGCAATAATAAAGTATACACTATTTTTGTATGGCTTCCTTGGCGCAGCATAATTACTTTGAGATTAAATCATGATATTATGAGTATCAATAATCCGATCCCTCTTAATGCTGGGTAAGAAGTTTTTTTCCCAAGTTGTAGTTGTTACACAAATACAGAGGCTCTGAACGTTTGGGCACAGGGCTTTGTGTGGACACAGTGTTCATTTCCCTTGGTTACGTATGTAGGTTACACACATGCAATGTCAGGGTTGCATGGTAATGTTTTTTATCTATTTTATGCCACGTTTTAAAGCTGACCGTCAGTGTATGAGAGTTGTGGTTGCTTCCTGTCCTTGTCATACTTGGTATGATTTGTCTTCTCAGCCTCGTCTTTTCTGGTGGATGTGAGTCTCACAGTGATTTCGACTTTGTATTCCTTGCATTTTTCTTGTGCGTGTTAGTCATTTGTATGTGTTTGGACACTAAGCCAGAGGTTTTTCCTTTGAGGCTCCAGTCCGAAATGAAGAGTCTTAAAAGCCTCCGAGGGTCTCATACTTGGGCAGGTTCTGGGTCCAGGGCCCCCTTCCAAGCCGCAGAGGCTGTGAACGGGGGTCCTCAGCCTCTTACCTCTCGTCCACTTGTCCACTTTGAAATAAGGAAAATACCATTATCAAAAAGTAGCACTAAAAATTGGACTTGTTTCCCTTTTCTTTTACTATTTCCCAGCCATCTCTATAGAAATCTCACTGACTCGTGAACTCTCCAATGCAATCAAGTAGATTTTCAAAAAAAGATTTTTAGTTGTCGCAATAGGGGGAATTGCGCTAACTAAATGTACTTACAAAATAGTCAATAAATCCTTCTTAAGTGGAACAATAGAATAAATGTGTGAATTCTGAAATAAAAAAGAATGAGCATATTGATTTAATTGTAAGAATTAGAAAGAACAAACATTCCACAGGAAGTGCAGGGCTATCGTACTTGCCTTCACTTTTCTACATTTGTTACGTCTTATCTCCAATGACACTTAATAACCTTTTTAATGGATGAATGCTGCAAGTTTTGTATCATGAACAGAAAATAGGATGAAAATGCAAAAGTTAAAGACTTTATTATTGGGAATGGAAACATAGTATGGAAATAAATAAAAATAAATTCAAGGAAATAAACAAACACGTGGTGAGTATTTCTCTTTCCTAGTGAAATTTACACCACAGCGTCTCATGTCTTCGTCCCCCTCATCTGTTTAAGGGGTGCCGACCTCTGTTACCCTTCCCTTAGCTGTCTGTAACACTGTCACCCTTCTCTTAGCCATCTGTAACACTTCACAGTCTTTCTCCCCCCACCCCCTTCCATTGCAAATTTGGTGAAAATTTCATCCTGGAGTCCTTGAAAACGTACTGAAGAAGAGAATTCTCCATTTCGGTAACATGGCTTACTGTTGTCTACGCCTTACTTCCTGAAAGGGCATTCCTCCGCCTTTTTTCTTCTTTTACCTTTTACCCAATTCACTCCTACTATTTTGGTTTTGGTGCCTTTTTTTACATTCTGTTGTGATTTTATTCATTTACACAGCTTAAGTTTTTGCCTCTACAGTAGCAGTTTGATACAAAGCTATCTGAGGCTGATTTCTTGCCTGAACCAGACCCACCGATTCCAAAGCACCTGAAGACATACACACGCCAGGTAGATTCTCAATGAGCTTCTCAGCTCCAACATGCTCAAAGTGGAACTTTTTATCTATTAACTGCCACTATCTATTTCCACGTCCGTTTTCTCCCGGCACTTCCAGCTTTATCAATGTCACGAAACACTCTATTGTTGGGAGCCCTGAGAAGTCGGAGACATTATTGATGTGGATGCAGGGAGGAGAGCAGAATTCAAATCAGGAAAGCTTTTCGAGAGAAGCTGACCAAGTAACCAAACATAGGTAGAAAACGCCAATGATCACTCTCTGTTTCCACGTGGGAGGAGCTTGGAAGGCACTGCTCTATCCCAGCAAGTAAAATAGTTAAAAGACTGAAAAACCAGCAACTCTCCTGGGATTCTGAAGAGAGGTGAGGGGTCAGGGCATACCACCTGCAAGAAAGGAGAGACAGACGGATTGTTTGTTTCTTTGCTCTTGAGTTCTCTGATTTATTTGTATGTATTATAGACATTAATCCCTATAGTGTTAGTATATGGTTGGAAAATATTTCCTCCCACTTTGTAGGTTGCCTTTCCAGTTGGTTGATTGACCAAGCTTTTTACTGCGATGTGGTCCCGCTGATTCGTTGTTGCTTTTGCTGCCTTTCCTTTTAATGTCAAATCCAAAAGAATATCGCCAAGACCAACGCCACGGAGCGTACCCGTTATGTTTTCTTTTAGGAATGTTATGGTTTCGAATCTTACATTTAAGTGTTTAATCTGGTTTGAGTTGGTTTTTATGTATTGTGGGAGATAGGGGTCCAGTTTCATTCTCTTGCATGTGAATATCCAGTTTTTCCAATGCCATTTATTGAAAAGAATATTCTTTCCCCATGGTATAATTTTGGCAACTTTGTCAAAAATCAGCTGACCATATATGCATGAGTTTATTTTGGAATCTCTGTTGTGTTCGATTGGTCCGTGTGCCTGTCTTATGTCGATGCCCTGTCACTTTTGCTTGGGGTCGCTTTGTTGTGTAGTTTGAAATCGGGGAGTAAGACCCCTCCAGTGTTCTTGTTCTTTCCCAGGACTGATTTGGCTGTTCAGGGTCTTTTGTAGTTTCAAAGCAATTTTAGGGTTTCCTTTTCTGTTTCTGTGAAAAGTAACATTGCAGTTTTGATGAAGATCACATGAAACTTGTAGATCATTTTGGGTAGTATGGGCATTTTAATAATGTTAATTCTTTCAATTCACACACACAGAAGGCTTTCCATCTATTTGTGTCTTCTTCGATTTCTTTCATTAATGTTTTATAGTTTTTACTGTACGTATCTTTCATCTCCTGGCTTAAATTTATTCATAGGTATTTTATTATTTCTGATGCTGTTGTAAATGAGATTGTTAGAATCACAAAGAGATTTAAAAGTGGATAAAGAAGGCAATATCATGTTCAGACTAATCAAAAGAAAAGAGTTACAGCTACACTAACTTCAGATAGAGCAAGCATCAAAGCAAGCAAAGTTATCAAGGCTACAGAGAGCACCATGTGATAACAAAGGGGCCAGATCTCAGAGGAGACAGAACAGTCCTCACAGTGTATGATCCTGACAGCCGAGCCCCAAACCTCTTAAGGCATAACTGATAGAAAGAACTTGAAGGGGTAGTAGATGGGCCCACTATTGCAGCTGGAGACTTCAATGTGGCCTATCAGAAAGGGACAGATGCAGCAGGCAGGAAGTCAGCCGGGACACAGCTGAAAACACCAAAATGAGCCACTTTCAGCTATTCTTTTTTTCTGCAAGCAACTTCTCGTTTTCTCGAGCGTCCTGCATATGCTACTACTTCGCTCCAAGTTCTGCGACTGCAACCACCAGGCCCTCACAGGTATTCGCAATGGCTGCCAGTGGAGATCAGGTATTGTATGTCAGGGGCAAGTCTGAGTGCCCCGTGTGCATTTATTTCATTAATTCTTTCATGAGGAAGCTGAGACTCCAAAAAATGTGTAATTTGCTTAGGTTTACACTGCTTCTGGCAGATCTTGGGTTCAAATATTATGTAGTGGCCCATTTCCAGAGTCCAATCTTAGAATTGAATAACTTCACTTGGGAAATTTTTTTTTAAGAAATTGAACAAGCAGATGATAATGTTATAGGCATGTTCCTAGTCTATGAAGAAAAGATTGTTAGCAACAGCCTTAAGTTTTGATGAATGTTCCTTTCTCAGTACATAATGGAAACCTCGTCCTAAGGTTCTCTGGTCAGCCTCCCATGTCCTACTGAGAAGATAACCACTTCTCAGGACCTCTGCCTGTCACCAGCCATCCGATTCTCCTGTTGTCCCACTATGTTCAACCAAAACACAACAATAAAATGTCAACAATCAACCCTAACCTTACTGCAGAAAATTTATCTACTTGGCATCCTTATACATGTTGTGTAAGTCCATTGCTTTTAAATGACCATTTCTAAAATTAAAAGAAGTATATTGCTTTATTAAATGACAAGTTTCAAAATACATCCAGTCTCCTATAGCATGCATTTCATTTCTACACCCCTCCCTGCACTGTCTGCTGTATGGATTATAAACTGTTTTGCATACATTCTTTCTGTGGTAAAATTAATGTCCGTGCAAAAAACAGCTTTATCACATTACGGAAAAAGGTAATTAAGTCATTCTGTAACCTTGGGCAAATAATATCATTTCTCTGGACTTTCACTTGCTCACCTAGAGAATAAAGGTGTTGGAATAGGTGATCTTAAAGGCTCCTCCCAGTCCTACCATTCTGTGATATGCTCTAAAGTAAACTGACTGTCCATTTAGGGATGTCTCCAATAACACGATACACTTGACTTCCATTTACGGATGGCATGACCTTTAATGACCTTGTGATAGCTTCCCCAGGCTGACACATTACAGCTAATAGGTGTGTGCACGTTTACTGCCATTCAACATCATGGCATCAGGGGAAGAAGAACTGGCTCTGAATCCAATTCTTGGTATCTTACAGTTTCTACTTCCAAAACCCTATGGCAGCAATAACAATGTAACAAACACTTTTTTGTGTGTGTGCTACTCACAGTGAGAAGTTAGTTCCAAGGATGCTATACCAATGCTGTCTGTAAAAATAAATTCGAAACTAAAAAGATTATAGGGAAAATGTCTGTTCATATTTCCTTCGGGTGAATCAGCCCAGAAGCTGTTCTTTCTCTTTCAAATCAGAAAAGGCAGATAAGCCGCTCCCATCCTGCCGAGAAGAGAGAGCTTGGGGACCTTGGGGACCTGCAGGACAGAGCGTCGCTTAGATCAGAGGTTTCCATCTGGAGTGTCTGAACTCAGCTGTGAGTGTGGCCCAGCTCGGAGAAGGAGACTGGGTACTGTACCTAACAAAATACAATTTTGTAAGGAGCTAGCAGCTCAACAAGGAATAATACCCGTAGATAAGTAAACCTGGGCATCTCTGCAGAAAAAATGAAAGATGGGCCCATCTCCTTGAGGCCGCAACATTAGGCAGGCAGAGCCACTGCAGACCAGTGGATGATGTGGAGTAACCCTGAGAAAATACCACTGGAGGTGCCTGACCCCATGATCCCCTGGCTAGGACAAGGGTCACATCTGGGACTGGTGCACATGGGAACAGGTCCTTGTGCCTAAATGGTAAAAGAAAGAAATGCAGACTTAAAGAGAACGTAGCATGCAATGCAGAATGGTACACGAAGGGGGATGCAGGTCCTTGTAAGGGGATGCAATTAAAAATCGCTCAAGGTCCCGGAGGGAGCTACTGAGTAGTGGGAGTATATTGTCAATAAAAGCAGCTTCCCATAGTGTCGGGTCATAAATTGTCAAAAGTGGACGGCTGTGCACAGGGGGCATCTGAGCACCACAGCCAACTGTCGGAGGAATGGAGGCCACAGGCTGGGACAGGGTTTCGTGACCAAGTAAAACTCTAAAACTTTTCCGCTTTCCAGGATACCTGCTGAGAGAAAGGTTCAAAATAAAAAACACAATGCCTGTATAAGACAGAGCTTCGTACCTTTCAGAGAGCATCAGCATTACGTGATACACTGTTAACTACACAGTCGCTGAAGCCCCACCCTTGGGGACTTCACTCAGCAGTGTGCAGGGGAGTGCAATCGCCCCAAGCCTCTCCACGTGGCTGGCATGCGTTCCAGGGGAGGGTCTCTGGCCTGTGTTCATATCCCCATGCACTCACATGCTGTTTAGACGCATAAGGTGCAGTTCATTAGTGACGCTTTCTTTGAACGTCCAAAGGGTGATTAAACAGGACTGGACACACGGCGATCACTCGTTAAGTGTGAGCTCTCTGTGCTTATACACTTTGCAGACAGATGTGTGCCCCCAGGTATGTGTGTTTGTGTGCACACGGAGTTGTCTGAGCAAGCTGGGTGCACATAAATGAAGTGCAACAGAGCCTCTGAAGTAATATTTCGTTGTTGGTGAGCGCTGCGAGGTCTTAAGACCGCGTGCCGAGCCCAGGACTTCAGAGCGATCTGAGCTTAGGCCGGGCCCCAGCAAAATGCTGCCCTGTCTGCAGTAGTTACACTTTTAGTAGATTACGTTTTTCCTGTGCCCTGAATTACGTAACTTAAATAAACAAAACAAAATAGAAGTGATGACAAGATCGATTTTTAGTATGAAAAATCGCTTTGGGGTCTTTGGGAAATTATCTGACTACTGTTAGCATATTAGATCTGGACTTTTAATTTTTTTCATCCAGCTACTGTAATAAAATTCTCATGTGCAATCTAACTGCAGCATTAATGAAGCTGATTGGTCTGTAACATGCAGGGTCAGTTTTATCATCCTTTAAAACACCTGAATTAAGATATTTTTATCCCAACTACTAAAGGAAAGAGCTACTTCAATGTATATTCCCTAAGGGGGGAAAAATGAGAAAGTCTAATTAAATTCTCGATAAGATCTTTAAAGCTTGAAAGTCACAAAATGTAATTGAGAATCTACTTTTTAATTTAATTTCCCCAAAGTTACAGAAAATTGTACTCACTATGAGCGTGACTTTTGTCCAGCACAGCAGCTGCAGCAGGGGCGGGATGTCCTCTGGGGCACAGGAGCTCCCGTTGCCTGAGTGTTGAAAAGTGTGGCCTTGTGTAAACTCCCACGACCAGCTGGCGTGAGAAAGCTAAGATGTCAGTTGGTAGCTCAAAAAATAATGTATCAAGTAACTACTATACATTTAGTGACAGAATTAGGAGATTGAGGACATAAAATTGCTTATGACTCAAAGAAAATCTGCACCCAGGAAGTGGGGGGTGGGCTGGATGGGGGAGGGTGAAGGGGAAAATGGGACAACTGTAATGGCATAAACAAAACGCTAAAAAACAAACAAAAAAGAAATAAGGACAGCTCTCATAGGGGAAAAGTGCTCCCCTATTTGTCCAGTACATTTTGGCCACTGGCCCAGTGACTGCGGACATCGGGGAGACGTGCTCATTTTTGTGCAACTTCTCTGAAAGTTGGAGAGGTGTGGTATCTCTGAAAATGAAGGCAGAAGCTGTGGAAGCCTGCCTACAGTTCATACAGTCCTCTATTTTCAGCATAATATTCTCTTTACAAATTGTATTTCCATTTGCATATACATGTTAAATCATTTTGAAGAGTCTAATTGTTAGAATTCTCTGCATTAGGCACATCATGCTGCTTGTTTTCCCAAAACGTTTGGGTCTTTTTCCTTGTTTGCGCCTTCTGCGATTCTGTTACTCCTCTTCGATTCCTTCTCTCAGCTTCCTTTTCCCCCCAAATGCTCATTTATACAGACCTTCTTCCCCCAGCGTAAATTCCTCAATCTCTCATAAATCAGTCAAAATTCATGTAGCCTTCACTCTAAAAACTATATCTTAAAATGATTATTTTCACAATTTTCTTTTCCACTAAATGTGATTCCTAGTATACAAGTGCCCTGCTTTATATATGTTTATAACTATCAACATTCTAAAATATATTGGATGCTTAAAGATTAAATGAAACATTTATCTTGATTAGAAGATACACATTAAATATATGCAGAAGAATTATTAAATTTAAAAATATAATTGACATAATAAATGAGTTTAACTGTTAAATTTTTAATATGGCATATTTTGAAATAAAATAAGGAAGACAATTTAGTGGAAGATATTTATTACCAATCAGAAACTTCACAGAAGGCTGAGTCACTGCGTATTATAATGTTAATACTTCATGCAGCAGAACAATTTGGCCAGAGATTTGAAGCCAGCAGAAATGTTGGGACATTCCTGTGCTAGCTGGTTACTATGGAAATAAAGACAAAATGAAACAGAGTGTTAAGCAGAAAGAAGCAGCGGGAATTGTTTGTAGATTAAGATTTAGGCAAAGGGATTAGCTAGAAACCACCATAAGAAGTGTCTGTCTACAGGGCGGTGTTCACAAGAAAACCTGTAAGGGCCCCTATTTAGAACCCTGACACTCTTTAAATATTCAAATTACATACACTGTCTAGCTGGTTAGAACTCGTAGAAGCCTTGCTGCATTTGTGATTTTTGAAAAGGAGGTTTCGGTTGAGTATCAACCTAATAGTTATCTTTCTATGAAAAAGCATATAGAGAACACTGTAAATCAATTATTTAAATATAGTCATTAAATCCATAAGAAATTACTTTTACCTGTTTGTTTTATTGTACAAGAATAGTTTGTATTACACTTAACTCATGCAAGCAAAAACCAAGAAAAGTTTATAGAAAATTCACCCATGAACTATCTGCCATGGACCTAGAAAGCTTTTTATTTCTGTCAGGCAATAAGATTAGCTGCTGGTACAGAATGTTAGACTATAACATTTGAAAAAGTAGTCCTATAGAGACAGTCTTAATAGAGATGAAATGTGAATAGCAAAGACTGAAAAAAAACGCATTACCAATATAACAACAGGAAACAACATTAACAACAGGAATTAAAATTATAATTTAACCTGACAAGTCCAAGAAGAAGATAGGAAAAAAGATCAATAATTGAGTGCATTTTCATGTTTACTATATGTGTGTCAACGCTTGAGAGTGCCAGGGGACCCAGTCTAAGCGAAGGCTTACTGTGTGAGAGTAAGTCACAGCGAGATCGAGGCATGTGACCAAACCCAACTGCTTCCTACCTTAGATTTAGGATGAATATTCGGGGAGCAAGCAAAATGCGAAGGGCAGGACCCAGCACAAAACATTTGTCCCTGGTGGCGATAAGCCCCAAGTGTGTGGGCATACTTAGCTATAGGTCGAATAAAAAGAAAACTAAATA
Source organism: Mormoops blainvillei (assembly GCA_004026545.1). Classification (NCBI taxonomy): domain Eukaryota; kingdom Metazoa; phylum Chordata; class Mammalia; order Chiroptera; family Mormoopidae; genus Mormoops; species Mormoops blainvillei. The sequence continues at coordinate 17,361 of PVJD01008091.1, read as the reverse complement.
AGAAAAATTTTAAAGGCAAACAAATGATTTCTAAAACACGAGTGAAATCCAACTCGTCTGGGTGAGTCGGAGTAGGAACAAAGCTTTGGATGTTTCCTGGAGAAATGAGAATAACATTTGCAGTGTCCTGGTGCACTCTGTAGGAAACGAGAAGGGGCTTCTGTGATGAAAGCAGAACTAGGAGGTGAGATTAAAAAAATATTTCAAATGGGAAGAATTAAAAAGAAAAATCATTTAACAGCACCCAAAGAAAATGTAAATAAATATCACTCAAAGAGGGCTGACCCATGAAGCCTTTCCTCTCCTCGGGTGTGCGTTCCCTCTGGGACATTGCCTTTGTTCTAGTGGCTTTAAATACAGTGCCAGCTCTCAGTGCTCATGAATGTTCTAGCCTCAGTTAATTCTCTGAAAACTTCTGACCCACATATGCAACTACTTGCTTGATTTCTCTGCTTCATGTCTATGAAGCCCCTCTGGCCAAGCCCTGGTTGGTGGCTTCAGCATGACAATGCGCCTGCGCATGCATCACGTCTTGTGCAGAGTTTTCTGGCAAAACATCAAATTACCCAGGTGACTTAGCCCCACTACAGCCCAGATTTGGTGCCCTGTGACTTCTGGCTTTTCCCAAAACTAAAATCACCTTTGCAAGGGAAGAGATTTCAGACAGCCAATGGGATTCAGGAAAATATGACAGGACAACTGATGATGACTGGGAGAACTGTGTGAGGTCCCAAGGTACCTACTTTGAAGGGGACAGAGGCATCATTGTCATATGTACAATGTTTCTTGTATCTTCTTCAATAAATGTCTCTATTTGTCATATTACATGGTTGGATACCTTTTGGACAGCCCATGCATTTTTCAGATTTAATGGTAAAACTTAATCAATATAAATAAGTTGAATGCTTCCAGTTTTTAAGAATTTTAATACTTTGGTGATGATGATAGAATATTAGTATTTTCTTTTACAAAAGTATACTATATTGAAAAAAATATTTTTAAGAGAAAATTTGCAATTGTTCATAAAGAAGTAGCAAAGCCAACACCATAAGCAAAGAAAGAGCAAAGACCAATCAAATCCAATTCTTTTCTAAGTAAATTGAAACAAACCCTTGTTAGTGTCTTTAAAGAGCAAATAGAAAATAAGTATTTGGATGAGACAGACATGATAAGGTTTCTCTGGTAGCAGATAGCCTTGTTTAGAGGAGAACAAATCACACAATAATAATGCAATTTTATTTAAAGAAAAATAGAAATAGTCATTCAAAAAAAAGTCAAACATAATTTACTGCCATGAAGTACCTGGTAAAGCTGACAATCACACTGGACCACAATATCCCTTGCAGGGGGTTTGTGACAAGTAAATCAGCACAGGTCCCTAGGTGACCTGTCACAAGGTCAACTCCAAAAAGGTGAATGTCATAGTGAAAAGTCTGTAAGAGAAGATGAGAAAACAAGACTCTAACTGTTAAACTGAAAGTGAGGCCCTACTAAAATGCCTTTTATACACATACGTAATTAAGCTGTAACATTAAAATTAACTTTTAAGAGAAGAGATACGGGGCTATCCAGAACTTAAGTATGTGCTAAGTTTAAGTTAAGCAACGATAGGAGTACATTTCTGCATTTAATACAAAGTTCGGTCTGCTGTGATAATCATTATTTCTCATATTCAGAAACATTCTATAGGTCTTTAACCTTTTAAAGTTCACCCAAAGAAATGTCTGAGGGAGAGAAGAGTACCAAGAGCTTTCTCTGAGGAAAAAAAGACATTTTCTTCCTCCAATTTTCTGTGAGCGCAGATTCTCTCTGCAACAGAAACGAGAAAACAGATTTTTTTTATGTTACTTAAGTCTCTGACACAAATATAGATGGAATCTTCTGTTATTCATAAATTAACAACTTAGTTGTATGTTCAAAAATATTTTTCCAAAACATGTAATGAGAATGTATTTTGCATTACAACAGCAAATTCCACAAGGCAAATATTTAACAAAAATTACTACCATATTTTCAACCATGTTAGGTAGGCAACATTTGGAGATTGTGGAGTTAGTTGTCTACTTCAAAGAGGATTGGTTAGAAAGAAAAGAAACTAAAAAAAGTAATAGTAATAAAAGACCCAGGCCCAAAGGAATGGGATCATTTATTTGGCAGTAAGATAAGACCTTCAAAGGTCAAAAAACCAAGTGATAGCTTCTGGCATGCGGAGAGGCTGTCTGAGGTGGGTGGGCTGCAAGCCGTTCCCAGCATTCCCTGGGCCTGTGGTCCAGACTCGGGGCCATTCTGCTTCTGATCACCGAAACCGCACCGACACCGTTACAGAAGGTACGGCTGCAGGGCAGCATCCATACCAGCTGGCATATTTCTCACAGATGTTTCATTTCTTTCCTTGACCTTCCTAAGTCTCTGTCCATCACCATTTCTTAATTTATTTTAATTCTTCCCCCATCTTACCTGTGCACCAAACTAAATACTTGTCATGCTACAGTCTAGAACAAAAGTGAACAGTAATTTAACGGACTAATTTGAATCAAGAAGATTGGACCCAACTACCTGTTAGTTCCTGTCATTTTGTCTGGACAGTCCACCTTGTCACGGATATGTCTGGTGCAGGGTGAGTGTGGATGGTTATCAGCCTCAGGTAAATACAGTAGGTGTCCTTCGTTCTTCTCTCAGGAAGAGAAAAGCTGTATGGGTCTTGTGTCAACGTAAAATCAAGGCAAATACAATGTCACTCAATGACATTGTTACAATGTTACAATGTCGCTCATTATAACCACCCTTCGTGGCCTGGTGCTCATCCTCTGCCTGGTACTAGCCCCAGGCCGTGCCACTCCCCGTCTTTGTTCGGTCTCCTTCTGGAAAGATCACCGCTGACTCATTGAGTCACCTCACTCTCTGTCCCTCCCTCCTAACAGCCAGCCAGAGCAGTGGACAAGGGTGACAGCACCTCATTCCTGCATCTTGGGTCATTGATTGGGGAAAACGGGTTGTTTTGGCTCATATTAAAGAGTACACTTTCCCTCTGGCCTGACTTGGTGATTCAAAAATAATCAATATTTAATCTAAACTTGCTACAACATTTGTATTTCTTCTTCCAAGAGGAAGAAATCATAACAATATTATGCAGGAAGATTCTGACACTTCAGCTGACAATTTTATCTTTATCATCTCCAGCTTGATGCCTTTTTCCTGATAAACCTAGAGCAAAATTAAAAAAAAACACCTTATAAAGTAGCCTCCTAGCAATTTATTTAAATTAAAAAAATAAAAAGTTTCCTTGGGAAAGTAATGCACATGCATTGAAAACAACAACAAAAAATAAGTTGGACAGAAGGCGCTTATGTATTCTTCTTCATAAAGTCAAGAGCTTTTTGGCTTTAAGAAGGCTGGAGTGTGGGGAGTGCCTGGGGAACTCTGGGAAGGTCAGGGTTACTGCAGGCAGGGGTGTGCACACAGCCTCCCTGTACCAACTCTTCGTCCCCAGTGACAAGGGTTGCTTCCTCTTCTTGGCACAGGCTAGCGGGGGAATGCATGCTACCTACTCAAATTTATGCCTTGCTGTAGGGAAGATAAGAGGAGGAGAGGAGACTCTTGTATTTTTTCATTCTTAATGGCCTTTGGTTCAAAATATTCCTAATACCAAAGTGATATATTTAGTGTGGCATTTCGAGGTCCCCTTTGAAGGAATTAACCAGGATGTTCCAACTCACATCCCATTTCCCTAACTTATCACACGCTCACCATTAGCTTCCAGGGATGTGGGGAAATTCAGCATCTCATTTGGCCGCTAAGGATCCAGTTAAACATGGAGAAGTGACAGGTAGGGAGGATTCTATTTCAAAAAGGACCAGGGAGAAAGTTAGTGCTTCCACCCCAATCTGTTATTCCCGTCAACCAAAATTTTACTCTCTCACACAGTCACGCACTTACTGAGGATTTTCATGTAGGAAGTTGCCAAGGAAAGGGCGGATAGAACCAGAACCCACTTCTTAGAGACTATCTAGTAGCAAAGAAAGATATTTCAGCCTGGGAAACTTCTTTCCCTTGTCATGCTATAATGAATGTTTGCTAATACAGGCACTTGAACGACCTGGAAGCCACATCATGTTACCAAAAGCCCCAAGCTTTAGAAAAACGGATATAAAAACGTAGAATCCTGGGGGGTGTCGCAAGCACGGTTGCTGCTTGGAGCAGCGGGCTGCAAGCAGGATCAGCACAGGCAGGGCGTGGCCAGTGTCCGCACCGCCCACTGAAGGGAGGCTAACGCTGGTGGCCTGACACCGAAGCAGCCTGGGAAGACACTAAGAAAGGCCTCATGCAACTCTAAGAGTTGCTTGTTTCAGCACCTCTAACCACAGAAAATAGCGCTTAGAGCCCTTTGCAAAAGTTCCCCCTCCCTGTATGACAAAGAGAACCGATCCAAAGACAAAGGCTATGCCCTGCCCTCTCCCACCTACTGTTTCGCAGGGTCCCAAGCCATGAACTAACCAAGGGGCAGGAGGGTGGGCCATGCACAGGAGCCAAGAATGAAAGAAGTTCGGAAGTTAACATGCAAAACAGGGAGGAGAGTGTGCATGCCCTCTTTTTCTTTTTCTTTTTGTAATTATCACATTACTTGGAAATCGGCTCTTAGTAATATTTGGGAACAGTCGTATGGACAAGAAAATAAATCTTGGCTTAAAAATCATCTCACAAATTTGGCTTCCAAGATGAATTAGCAATGCTTCATCCTGGGGAGAGCAACTGCCTCAATGAACTTGGCAATGGGAGCTGGAGAGAGTTGGGTACCAGGAGAGTCTTAGAGCAAAGTCAGTGCGCCCACGTTTTTCTCTCTTAGACCGCATCTGACGCTGTCTCTGCTCTCTTTCCCATGGCGATTTTTCACCTAAAAATCTGGTGACTAGACGCTGCCCCGAACCGCCAAGGACAGTCGCAAATATTCACGCTGCTCCCCCAGTACTTTTTGGCGCCAACACGAGCCGCAAGCTGGTTGTTTCTTCACTTTCATTTTCTAATCTCATGTAAATTCACCTAATTACTGGAATTAATTTATGTCTAAAAGAATATGATGGTAAGACTCACAAAAGTGGTATTATCACTAAAGTGATATTAACAAAATTGGGAAAAATAGCTATATGATTTTAGACGAAGATCTGAGAGAAGGTCTCATGCATACAGGTTATGGAATAACCTCTTAAACATGATGCCGAAAGTAAATAAAATGAAAAAATGGTCATCGCCACATTGAAATTTAATGCCCTTGCTACACAAAGACCCTACAAACAGGTAAAAGCCAAGCAATATGTGCCCAAAGAATAAACGAACAATGGGTGTGTATTCAGAAAATAGAATAAATGTGAGTCCTCAAAGAAAAATCCTCTACAGAGGAAGTGGGCATAGGTCATCAATAGTCTTACCAAGAGAGCAGAAACCCAAAGGGCTAAAGAACGGAGGAGAAGTTTCTTAACTGTAACAGCATCCATGACCGTAAAAATAAACCACGGAATATATTTAAATGTCCGATTAATACCGATGTAGACAGAAGAGAAGGAAACATAGTAGACATCATGTTTCTGGCAGGCATGGCCAGCAATTCCTCTTGTAATTGTGTATTTTAAAAACCAAGGCACATGATTATGGAAAAAGGAAGGGATAATTTTATGCCTTTCAACATAATGTGTAAGACAGAAACATTAGGAAAAAATAGCACCCAATCCATTAGGGAATGAGTATATAATTCGAGACATAATCCTAAAGCAGGATTGTGTATAGAGGCTGAAATCAACCCAAACTGCCTGTATTAACATGTGTCAATTTCAAACTCATAATGATCAATGACTACTATGAACTGTTTGGTACAATCTTTTTTTAAAAAAAGATTTTAGTTGTTTTATTTTTAGACAGAGAGGGGAAGGGAAAGAAAAAGGGAGGGAAACATCAATATGTGGTTGTCTCTTGCTCGCCCCCTACTGGGGACCTGGCCCCTAACCCCGGCAGGTGCGCTGACTGGGAAATCAAACCTCAGACTCTTTGGTTCTCAGGCCACCGCTCAGTCCACTGAGCTACACCAGCCAGGGCTGGTGCAATCTTTGTAAAATAACAAAGAAGGGTGTGTACCCTACGCCTGCAGTCATAATGGGGGGATGTACAGACTGACAATACTAGTTTGCTTTGAAGGAAAGGAGCAGTACATGAGGGTCTCTGTAACTGTGTTTTTAGTTTTCAACTCATAAATAGGGCAGAAAGTTAAGGTTAGTAAACTAAGCGATGAGAATGCAAAGCTGTATCAGTTTCTATGCGATACACATACCGCATAACAAAAACAGTAAAAATAAAAAGCAGTGACAGTAATAACAAGAACAGTCACAACGGCCCGTTCAAGGCAGTCGAACTGGGGAAGCCCCTGCTCCACCCGCAAAGCACGCACCTCGGGTCCTCGCGGAAGCCTCGGCCACACTCAGGTGTGTCCTCGTCCTCTCAAGACCTGCTGGGGAGAGCCAGTTTGGCTCCACAAAGACAAGCTGAATATGCTAATTCATGAGAACCGCATGCCACACACGTTCAGTTGCTTCACATTTTTAAGAAAAATTAATGTGATAGGTATATTTAAAATTTTTTTGGCTAAGTTCGGAACTATGTTGTATTCCTGTATCTCCAAATAGCATGATATTTTAACCATGAAGCATTACGTTTTCGAATTAAAAACGTGACTTTGTGGGAAGGCATTCATTGTGGACTGTGGAATCAAATGCCCTCGAGTCCATTGTCTTTTACTCGTCACTGAAGAAGAGTCAAAATGCAGTTCGAAAGATGGTGGAGCACGTGAGTGTGGCCTTTGGCTCCTCCCATTCTGCAGGTGGCTTCTCCTGGGGAGGGCGTGTCTGTGGGTGTTGCTCATTATTTTCCCGGGGCCAAGGGTGTCCGCCCCCACCTTCAGGGGCAGAGGGGGCAGGGCTCTTCGTAGCAGGTGTCTCATCACGGGTGTCTTTCCCTGCGCATTAACTATCGTTGGGACACAGTGAGCTACATGTTTGCAGGATAGTTATTTGGAAAAAGAAAGACAACCCTACGTATAGAAAATCTAAACAATTGACCAGGACATCCTATCCTATGCACCTGGACAGTCCATGGCTGTATCAGGCTGGCGTGCTTTGAGAATGAACGACCATATCTAAGTTAGTAGCTATTTATAAATATCATGCTGTCTTACTGTGAAACAATTTACAGACATAACTTTTCAATATGAACCGAGTAACTTTTCCTTCCCTGCTGGAAGCATAGTGGATGCTGTAGCAGTGCTCTCCGCGGCGGGTTCATCACTGCTAAATAATTAACCTTGACCTTCATTAAGGCCCCTGCTCCGCCGGCAAGATTTATAACCATTGAAGTGAGACATTTTCTTGCTGATATAATAATTTCATGGGTAGTAGTACTACCCTAAATGGGAGGGCATTAAGACTTCCGGAGGCTTTATTTTTCTTCAAGTGAATCCATTATCAAGAAAATTTAATCCCTTTCTGACTCTACAATTACAAGGCAGAGTACTTATGTGATGGAATTATACTAGACTACTAATTATCTGTTGTACATTTGATATTTAAATAATTTCACTTTCTATAATTACTTTTTTCTCATTTTAGTTTCAATAACTAAATTTACTTGTTAAAATGGCATTGCCAAGAAATATTTGGAAAAAAGGTGATTCTAAAGATTTAGAATTAGATTTAAATAAACAATCATTATAAAAATGTAGTGCAAATATTGTCTTATTTGTTGTGCTTATCACCAGTAGAAAAGTCCTTATCTATATTATGAAGGAATACATTCTTTTCTCAAGTGGATATATCAGTAACGTCAGGATGGCTGCATTTTTACAGGGTTGTTATTCACTGGTGTTAAGTTAAATATACATTTTAGAAACTTATACCTACGTGTTTTCCATCATCATTGATTGTATTAATATTAAAATATGCTTTGAATTTATTAAAAATTAAGGGAGATTATGGCTTTAACACTTATTAACGGTTTATAGTATTCATTTTTAGGTGGAAAATTGTTTCTAACTTTGCCTTTATGAATGTACATCTAATTGTTCTGACCATGTGAAATTTATAGCCAAATTCTAGGGTTCTGGGGCCTAACTTCATAATATTTTGCAGCCATTCTATTGTGAAGAAGGAAGACAGAATGATTTAAAACTGTTGTTAACACCGCTAGCAATTAGTAATTAGTTTTATTTATGGGAATTGCTTCTATAAATTACTGAAATCCAGAAGAATTTTTCTGGCATATTCGGTCCATTAGTTAACAGAAAACAGATTTAATTTTGCCTTAACAGGATTGTTTTATTTTTTACTAAATATTTAAGACAAAACTCTATCATTTGATAATTGCCATTTATACAGCATATACTGTTTGATTACCACTGTATACATAGATACATTGTCTTTATTACTTAAACTAACTCATAAGGTATTATTAAGTGTAATTTACAAATGAGGGATTGAACATGACTAAAACTGAGATGACTGCAGACCACATAGGTGGCAGACGTGAGAGTCACCCTTATCCACCTGTCTGGTGAGTGGTCCCCCTTTCCATCACACTCAGCTCATGACACAGGTCAGTCCTAACAGAGGGGATCACAGATCAAGCATGTGTCCTCTCTGCATAAACAGAGTGCAGCTCTCATGGGAACTTCAGAAGCAGTCCAGATTCAGAAGGAAGTTGTGTGTGTGTGTGTGTGTGTTTGAACAGGGGTTGAAATAGTGATAAAAATACACATGTGCAATGCTTTATCTGAACATGTGGGATGAGACCCTATTTAAGAATTCATAATGTTTCAACTATTAGAAACATCATAGGCATCTCATCTGGGAATTGGTGGAAGGTGGGCTCTAGTCAGACATCAATTTTTCTGCAGAGAAATGTATGAAACTTCATGCTAAGCAAGAAAAACATCATGCATACCTTCATTTAATTAGCAAATAAGCTACTTGCCAGCCTTTGTATTGCCTTTCAAGCATTTGTCAGGATTGTAGGTGACAGAGGGGATTGCAGCTTTGGAAGGACGGCTCCAATGTGGCAGCCCGGCCTGAGGTTGATTCAGCGTGTCCACACACCCGTGCATCAGGGCGTGGCTCAATTGTCCCATTTTATCCGGCCTTAAATATTCTTTGCCTAGGTGATTATAACTAAACAAAACAAAAAATAATATTTCTTGCACACTCAGCTGGTGTTTTATAAATTAACATTTCCTCAAAATCATTTTAAAACTATTGTTTATCACGCACACGCATGACTTCTAATGGATACTGTGATAATATCGCTCTGTTGATGCTGACCAGAATGACAGCAACTACCGACTGCCAGACTCTCACCGACTGTCATCCACATAGGCCAGGGTTAACATCGCCTGCGCATACCCCATGTCGGTTTCACGATTTATGGAAGGCAATTATGTCGCTGTGGCAGAATTGGATTGTTCTGTTGCTAAATGGATGATTTCCTTAGTTTTATTGGCTTATTCCTTGAAGCAGTCTTTCCTCCAACTTGTGTTGTGTCCTCATGGGGTTTCCCATTTTCTTCTAAATTACTGGTCCATGTGGTGATGAGAAATTTTGGTTAAAATTTATCTATATGGGTTTCTTTTAGTCTAAAGTGTGTGCTTATCAAGAATGTTAACATCGTTTTAATATTGCAATGTTGACATTGCTTTAATGGTACCACAGGGCATGATTGAGAAGGTTTTGAAATTAAATCCATATTGAAAGCTTATAAAAAGTAAATATTATTTGAATGCAACAAGATTGATGTGGCATAATGTAATTATACTAGAGTAAAATAACATACAAAAAAACTCAGAATTAAACTTTAGGTTGTTCTTTGTGGGCTTTTTAATTAACTCAATTCTCATTTCCATCAACTAATTTGACTATTTTTTCTTAGCATATTGACATTACAAAAAGTAAATTTTTACTTTGCTCAGTTCTGTATATTTCCAAAATATTTTGCACATGTACTTACAGAAAGTACAAGACAGGTTAATTTTATCCCCTCACAGAACTTTTAAATAATGCTACAGTAATCTTTACATGGAGATAATTCTCATTAACATTCTCACTAATGTTGACAATTAAATATCGATAATTGATAATATCGATACTCTCATGGATATTGAGTGCCACACATTTTAAAATTCTATAAACCAGGAGCAGAAAACACGCATCATGGGAAGCAAATGACTGGGAGACATACACACAGGACCAAAAATGCAATAATGGCCATATAAACCAAACCTTTACCCATTAACCATGCTAAATTCAGCCACTCAGCTCATAATTATCAATTTCTAAAACGTGAAGCCCATCGAGTCACTTCATTTTACATTTACCCTGACCTGAGACACCTGCGGTAGTTTGTGGGTGGCCGAGGAACTACAGAAGGTCAAGTTCATATCTTTCCACATCTTCTTCTCTGGACTGTTGCAATGGTTGGACAGTGAATTCCTGTCCCATGCATTCATGGTTACGTGCCAATATTTTCCAAAGGCAGTAGACCATTGTTGCCCCTTGCACTGGGTTAAACACACAATACTGTTAGTAACACACCAAGGACACCCTGTGTTGGCAGGACAAGAACAGGCACATCAGCCCATGGGTGTTTTGAATTTAGATGATGACAAATTTAACAATCTGATCCTACAGGGATCGAACCTAATGCCTGTCCCCGTTTGCAGCGGCATCCGACCGACGTAGTGAATCCCGATACCAATAATCATTAATGGCTGGTTACTCGTTAATTTAACAGGCTTATTCTGACACCCTACGCCATTTCCATGCCCCACACAGAAACACTGCATCGCGCCTCACCTTCCTGGCTCTTCGGCCTGAGAGCCCTGTCTCCTTTCCTATTTCTCCTTCACGATGGTTTGCTGACAAACACGCCCACAGCCTGGCATGTTAACAGAAGAGATGACTAATGAAATCTAAACAGTCATAAAAGGAAAATCCCCATGAACTGGGTAAACACAAAAATTACACATGTGATGAATAGGAATTGGATGTGATGGAAATTGATATTATCAAGCGTGTCATTTCAACCACATTTCAATACTCATAACAATTACTTAGAATCAGCAACACCACACAGCTAATCAACTGCATGTGTTTATCTTCACAGCTGTTATCCCGGAAAAAGCGCCCCTCTCCTCCCTACTTGGCTCCAAGCACACGGTAATGAACACCTCTCCTCTTAAAGAATATAGCCCAGCATCATGGGGGAAATTCAAACAGAGGGCCACTGGAATGCCAGAGACATGTAGTTACCAAGGAAACTCCTGTGAAGTAAACAAAACGGTTTAATGGCGAGTTTTGTAAATTCATTCCATGTCAGAACCAGTTTGCTATTCCTTTTCACTTATTCCTCTAAAATGGTTAGAAAACAAAAGAAAGTTATCAATAATATAATCAGATATGCATGTGAAAGACTAAATCATTGAGTTATACATTCATTTGTTCGTTTTAAAGAACACGTATTATTTTTCAGCCTTTATTAATGCTCTTAGACATTTATAAATACATATGTCTTCAAGGCTGCTAAGTGGGAATCAAGAAGACTGGCGGGAAGAATGCAGAGAAGTAATTCACTAGTTACAGCTATTTTGTGATGTTAAGAGAACATCGGGCAGGAGAATTCACGTAGTCAGGAAGGTCGGGATTGACTGGTTTCTTTGAAAACATATCCTTGAAGCTAAATCTGAATGGAAATCCTGTTACGAGAAGGGGGTGGGAACAAGCTGGGGAAAGCTATGAGACGGAGAGAAGCACAGGGTTGGTATTTTTAAGTAAAACAGTTTATGGCCTGGGTATGAAAGGTCAAAACCGGAGAGGAGGGCAGCCAGGTGAGGAGAACAGAGCCTTACCTGCTCACGTCCGCCAAGGGTCCGGGGCTTACCTAGGAGCAACCAGGAGCCCAGGATGGTTTCTGAGCAGGGAAATCGATGTAACTTCAGAGAAGCTCTGTTTTGAAGAATACATGACCTCTCTGGGGATAAGTATTCCCTCTGAACATCTCTGCATAGTCTACCTGCATTCCTCAAGTGTTCAGAGAGTCTTAGAAGCCTGCCCGTCAAATCCTGGCTGCCCAGCTGCGAGCAGTAGGGCTTCGGGAAACAAACACTCTCCTCTTCGGTTTCCTCACCTGCGAATTAGGGCTGACATCACATAGTACAAGCTTTCCGTGAGGTGCGATGATGATTGAAGTGTGTGTGTGTGTGTGAGCGTGTATCGGAGAACAGCCCCAGTCTGGCTCAAATTAAACACTTATGCAATTATGATTTACATATCGCCGCTACTATTTGTTATTGTTCTTAGTTTCCATATTTCCTTCTGCTTGGGAATTCTTCCAATTACATAAGCTCTTAGCTCTCCATTTTTTTTTTTTCAATAATGAGCAAACCATTGCATAAGGAGGAAGTAAAACATTGTAGGTAAATGTTATATTGCCATGGTTAGGGCTTGCAAATTTCCAGAACCAGAGACTTTTGATGCTGTGGCTTTAGTGCAGTCCCCTAGATTGGCCTGTCACTGACAGGACAGCTGCATTAAAACTGCTGAACCCGGACACACTGGAAGAGGCTTCTCCCACTCTAACCCCTCCTTCCTGGTACCCGTGTCCTGGCAGATCGACCCACCCATTCCCGGGCCGTGGCCATGCTGTTGCACGACCGCCCAACACCTCGGAGAAGTTTCCCTTCCCTGGCATTCAATTCCCTTCCCCCCTCCCCCTGGGTCCCCAGTAGCTGCTGTCCTGCGTGCTCCAAGCTTCTTATCTGAACAATACTGCCTTTTCCTAAGGCAACTATGAATACCACTGAGTCTCAGAAATATAATCCTGACTGGTTTTCTTTTCTGAAAAAGCAGGTGAATTTTTTCTAGCCACTAAATCTTCTCTTGTCTTTCTTATTTCAACTTGGCCAGGAGGACTCTGAGGGAGACAGCAGGGAGGCAGTGCAAATACAAAACTGGAATATTTGAATAAAAACTTATATAAAGAACACATTATTTCCAGTTGAGGAACCGAACAGATAGCTATGAAATAAGCAAAGACCACTGCTTCTCATGCATTTTTTATTTCACTGTTATTCTATAAGCTAGTCCCTTTGCTCTAAGTAATACTTTTCCCATTTATTCATCCTGCCTGAAGTATGACATGGACCTTTCTCTAATTAGAGCAAAGGCTTGTTATTCTGATTGAGATCTCTCTCTCCCTACATTCTTTCTCATTAGTGGCCATTACTAATCATTATTTTGAGAATAATTCCTCAAAACTCAATCTTTACTCATAACCTTTATTTGTAGCTGCTTGTCAAATTAAGCTCTGTTCTAAAATATATGGATTTTTAAAAGGAAATATCATGTACTGCTACATAATATAAGATAACAAAACACGAAATGGGAAACCCCATGTCATTAGATAATTTTTCAATGGTGGAGGTTTCTAACAGTCAGCGATGGAGCTCCCAAGAGGAGAGGAGAAGCAGTAGCAGCCAGGTGTCCCCGACTGTCTGCAGGCATTCCCTCTAGACACTCAGGAGGAGGAAATGTGTGTCAGGCTGCTTGGGTGGCCTCTACCCCACTGCTTGGATTGCGATTCACAGAGTCCGCTCGTCCCCACTGCTGCATTGTTGCCAGACTCACAAACGTGGAGAAAACAGGGGCTGAATAGATAGTGCGTGTAGTGGAGAAGACCCATCCTACTTTAAGGTAAGAAACACCTTCTAAATAAGTGTGAGTCCATTTCTTTTTACCTGGACATGAATGGACATTTTTTCAGACCGAGTTCTCCACCCTGTTTTGTACTTCACCCCTTTCTTTTAACATCAAACCGCTTCAATGCCAGGCTTAATTAGAAGCCCTCTTTTTATTTCAACCTGCTCGGTCAGCACGCTCTACTGTTCTCCCACAGCTGAAAACTCGCGAGGGTTCAGATGGCGAGCTGTCAGGTGATGCTCAGCCAGGGCTGGACCATAGGTTTTCTCACCCTCCTTCCAAAACCCTTTCTCCTTCAAACTCCAGGCAACCCTGTCATGGTAGGTGGGTGCCTTTTCCTCCTCATTCTCTCTTCACTAAGTAATTAAAGTAGACATTTCTTGTACACTTCTGAGGTACGCATGCTCTCTTTATCTAGATCAGCAGAACACTATAGGATCGATTCATCATGGGACATTTCTTTGCTTCTCTAAATTATTAAACTAAGAGTCACACAGCCTTGGAGTGTGACACAGCGGTGGGTTACAAGAGTCACGGTCTATTGTCACAGATGCTGAGCTCTTCGGATCCATCCTGCTAGCCCACTTTCTGAAAGCCTGGCTCTCGCCTCCCGCTGTGTTCAGTATCTTACATCAGTATCCTTCTAACAACACTGTTGCATCTTCTTTAGGTTCATCATCTCTATTCTTACCCTGCTTCCCTCCTTTTTTAGAGATTAGTTTCCCTGATCTCTAAATATTACAAGGGTTTTGTATCAGCCAGTTCCTGCTATGTAACAAAACACCCACAAGTTGGTGTTGTTGAAACAAGCATTGACGTATGTATAATTATTCAAGTTAGCCATTTAGTCTTGTTTCAGATGGGACCTTTCATGCTTCTACGCTTAATCACCAGTAAGACAAGGGGCTTTCCTGGCCTTGGCTGCGTTCTTCATGTGTCACCGGGGGCTTCAGCTGAAATGGCTGCCCCGACGTGGTGCTGGATTGCATGGCTAGCCTGAAGTGCCTGTCCTGGTATGTAAGCAGGGATCCCAAGGGAGACAGAGGGAACGCATGCCAGCCTCCGGCCCCTCACCACCTCTGCTGCGTGTTCTGAGCAAAGTAACTCGCAAAGACATCCCAGACTCTAAAGGGAGAGAAATGGACTCCGTCTTGTAATGGGAAATGGTATGTGTTGCATTGCAAAGGGAGTTGGGGAGGAGAGCGCGAGCGCAGCCAGTTTTGCCGTCTGCTACAGACTCAGGTCCTTGGCCCTCTTATCCCAAAGCCACGTCCCTTCGCCTTTCCGAGCCCACAGCATGATGGGCAGGAGTCCTGTCGCTGCACGGATTAGTCCCATGACAAGCTCATTGCCGCCAGTAAAGGTGGGTTTTTAATATCCCCCAGAAAGTCTTTCTGGGCTTTGTCTCGAGCTCCTCATTGTTTGTTTGGAACACTCCATGCTCCTTGAATCCCATATGTAACTACTTCCACCCTGTGAGAGGGTGGGATGGACAACGTCCGCTTGTTTAAGTCTGCGAGAGCAGGTGCCATTAGTCTTCCTAACAGCTCAGTAATAGTGAAGGCCTGTGAGGGGAAAGATATGCCACTTTTTATAAAGAATGGAGCATAATATAAAACTGGCATTATTTGAGGTGCCAATCACCTGCAACTCATAAAATTAAAGCATCATTTAAATAAAGAGCGGAGATGATGTATGTCGTGTAGAAAAAAGGAGAAAGCCAAAAGGTTTCAGCTTTATAGTGCCCTCTTTCAATTATTAGCTATGAATTGTGGACAAGGCATTATCTTTTCTTGGGCCTCTGTTTCTTCATCTGCAAAATAAACAGGTTGAATAAATAGCAAGAAATATATATTCAGCTAGGGAATTTGATCTGGAGATAGAAAACATAAGTTTAATGTTCTGCAGAAATAAAACAAAACAGACCATTTGATGTTTAATGGATAAATATTTAAACACACTCAGATATTTTCCTCATGTATTTTTAAAACTTCATTTCTTTCCTTTACTATAAGCATATTTAAAGAAAGGCAAAATTATTCTATAACAGATATCCATCTGTTACTTCTTTTATACTTTGTTACAAGAACACATTTTCATAGTTATAGTATAATCACCCCCTGTAAACAAGGATAACATCACCATTCGGGACTGCAGTGACTGCGAGAAACGGAGAGGGCACCGACACCGCGTGGTCTCCGAATGTGTAGAACATGACGACTCAGCTGTAACTGCTGCTTAGCTTGCAGAATGGCCCGGGCAGAGTTTGTTTTCACAGTTTCTTTATTACTCAGATAAGAATGGGGAATCGAGTGCTAGTCTGAGCTCTATGGAAAGCCCGGAGGGACCCCCAGGTCCCGCCCGTGGATGCTGCCTGGGAGCTCCCTGGGGATCCGCCAGTAACGTGGAATTTCGACTCCCTGACCCTGCGTCAGGGACGAGCCCCAACCTGGCCCAGGTTTCAGCCGCTCTTCAAAGCGTGTCCTCACGCGGGTTGCTGGGAAGGCTTCGTAGAAGGCTTGTTCCATCCATTCTGTTGCCTTAAGGCACTCGCTCACAAATGGGCTTTCCAGAAATTTCTCTGGATTTCGGGGCTTTGCCCTTTACTGTCAGAGTAAGGACTCTATTTTACACCCTTTTCTTTAACAAGTAAACTCCTGAAAATAAAATGAAAGGTAGATATTTCAAATAATGAAATTAAGTCAAGTGAATTCTAATCTCTCTTCATACACATTAATTCATCTCCACAGGCGGCGCGTCATTCTGCGGAGGCCGACCGCGGGCTGTGGGACGGGCAGCCGCCTGTATCCAGCCTTCTCCCCGGCTCTGCCTGGAAAAGCGAGGTCTTCCCACGACCCCCGTTAGTTTCATGTGCGTATTTCCCCGGAGAAAATAAAACTAGCCTTCTGGCTACCATTAAATAGCTAGCTCATAAAATCTTTGTAGATTAAGAGCATGGAAGCTGTTCTTTTCAACAGCAACTGGTTAAAAATGCAGGTTCTCAGTCAACCTGCATGCCTTCATCATCACAACTAAAACACAGCCCTGGGAGATAGATGTCACGTCCTCATTTCCAATAGGGAAGGGGGGGTTTTGCTGCTTCAGGTAACTTTCCACAAGTAAATCAGCTGGGAAATGATGGAGGTAGTTCCCGTCCGCTCAAGTCACCCTTAACGTACTTAGTACCGGAAACGTAGGCATCATGGCGCTAATTTACCACCGAGTTTGCTTTGCTGTGAAATCAAAGGTTAGGCTCTCATTCTGTCCAACACCGACCTATCCATTCTCAGCTGTGAGGACGCTGTGAGCCTCTCTCCAGGGAGCCACTGGGTGGACCGGGAGCCCTGGGTCATCTATTTTATGTCCAGCATCCCTGACTCAAGTGAGTAACAACTTATTTATTAACAGTGGCTTCTAATTTAAGATGACAGTAACACAACATTTCTTGATTTACTCATTTTTAACTTTCTGTTAAATATTCCACCAAGTATAGAAAAAAGGCTGAGGTGTTGCTGCTGTTTCTGTTTCTAGAGTAAACCGGTGGGGGGCGGGGGTGTCATGGTCCATGTGGCGCAGCGAGACC